>JAKSZT010049919.1:0-14119 GCA_026826555.1 Tolypeutes matacus | reverse complement strand
GTCCATTTTACCAAAAGAAGGATGAAAGCTGGAGTTAAATGAGCATAACTTCCTAAATGCTAAAAGATTTTTTAATTTATGGAATCTAATATAAAAACACAGCCTTTATAGCAATCATGGGATGCAATTATGAGTTATAAATAAACAAGATAACATAGTCTTTAGGAATCACAATGCTCACTCAGGATATGGGATCAATAAAATACAAATATTTCCATCTTGAGAAAATTAGTTTTCCTTATTCTGAGAAAATTTTTTTATCATATTATGTAAACAATAACTGATGTTATGCAGTGAAAATCTGATTCTATGTATTTCTACATCTCACTCCTGTTTCATTACTGATTCATTAGTCTTCATCAAGCAAAAAGCATGAATGAATTGAACATGACCTATATCTTTTCATCACTAGCTTCACGGGGAAAACAAAATCTTCCCAACTATATTGTTTTGAGAACCAGGTTACTATAATCCACTATTCAGTGGTGGAAGCAACTCTTCTTGGGTTCTAACTTCAACACAAGTCTAAGTGACATATCTTTATCTTGTCTTTATCAGTAATATATGTCATGTTATTATGTTCTAATAACCTTATTACTCAGCCAAGATACATGTATGAGACTGAATGCAAAGACTACACTTTAAAGAGTAGTTTGTTCTAACCCATAACATTCCATATTTTCTTCCCATGAGGCATTATCCATTCCCTTGAAGTTCTCTTAAAGGTAAACACCATTGTTAAGGCAGTGTCATAAAAGCGTCATGGTCTTCTCCGAATGATGTCATTGTTGACTTAAGGTCAAAATCATCCTAAACATATTCCAAAACATTTTGACAATGTGCAAAATATTTTCTGAAAGAATGCAAAAATGACAAAAATTATTGAATTGAAAAACTAGGGCATAGTGATGTATACCTCACTATTGCTCATGTTCATATATGTACATATATATATATATATATATATATATATATATTTATACATGGAAAAATGCTTTAGATATTTTACATGGATAGATTCAACTTTAAGAACATATATAAAATATAACATAAACATCTGAACATGTGCCTGTGTGGAAAGCAGAATTTACAAGCCCACTTGCCCATGAACCACAGGCTGCCTGAGTGCGAAAGTATGAGGTAATAGTGAGTCCATAATGCAGAGGGTGGCGGATGGCAACATAATGATCATAGGACATCACCACAAGAAAGACCAGCTCTGTGGATATAAAGAAGATGAACAGGAAAATCTGAGCAGCATATTCCATGAGAGAAATCAATTTACTGCCTGTCAGAGAATTCACAATCAATTTAGGAACAATAACTGAAATGCAGCAAAGATCTATGAGGGATAAATTGCCTATAAAGAAATACATTGGAAGAAATTGTAACAATGAGGTGGAGCCAGTGGCCACTTGACACTTTTGGGGCAGGGAGGGGACGAGTAGTTGAAATACAGGGACTTCTTTGGGATTTGGAGGTTGTCCTGACTACCGTTGTGGCAACGGATGTAGGCCATTTTAAATCAGCACACACCACTCAGAACTGGGTGGGAGAGAGTGTGGTCTACGATGTGAACTATGGTCTAGGGTTGGTGGCAAGGCCCCAGGATGTGTAAGTCCATTGAGGGTGGTAGGCCACACTTGTGGGAGATGTTTGTGTGGGATGTGGTGGGAGGTATGGGAGGTGGGCAACATGGGAATCCCAGGGGGTTCTGTGTAATATTTTCGATAATCTAAGCACCTCTTAAAATATATTTATATATATATATATATAAATAATATTTTTGTAAGCAAATGCACATATATCCATATATATTTATATATCATTTTGCAAATGTAGGTATGTATTGTGAAAATTTTGATTTTTACCCACAATAAAAAATAAATAAATTAAAAAAAAAAAAAAAAGAAATACATTGGAGAGTGTAGATGTGGGTCGGTTACAATGACAGTAGCAGTGAGAAGATTCCCAGTCAGGGCTCCCAGATAAATCACTTAGAAAAGCAGACCTTGCAAGATTTGGACCTCCCGGGAGGTTGATACATCTATTAGTAGGAATTCCGTGAAGATGGTGAGGTTTTCCATGTCTTCTAATATACTGCAATCTCCCTGTAATCAAATTATAAAATGATAAGATGATTAAAAAATGAAGACATTTTGATTATAAGAGAGATTCTAATTTCATTAAATGATTTAAAACCAAGACCTATAAACCTACCAATTATGGAGTTACATTTATACTACAGCAAAATGACTTTTGAAACTCTACATGGATATATTAAGTGATTATTTTCTTCATCAGCTAATGATCATCTTAGATATGTTCTGTAAAAAAGCCATTTATTTGAACATTATACAGCTATGGCTGACTCACCTCATTGTAAAATCTTCTTTGGATATCTTGATCTATCCATTGATATTTGAAGGATTATATTTCCTTGGGAGGACTGAGTTCCATGAAAAGCCATAGCAAATCACTGTTGCCTCTAAATTTCTTAGCTATCCTTTACAATCTAGCTCATACAATATTTCATTCATAGTACTTGCACTAGTACAATATTTAAGTAATTTTTGTATTATTATATTTTCAATCTTCACATAGATATCATCAGATACCATTTTAAGTCTAATGAACTGTAATAAACACTAGAATCAAAAAGAACAGGCACTCTATTAGAATATTTTAATATTGGTCAGAAATAATTAAGTACTTTAATGATTTGATACATATCACATGTATTTCAATTAAATGTTCATTGCTGATTTTGCAAAAGCACATGGATTAAAAGATAAAAATATACCTGAGTTATGAGGAAACAAGTTTATCTTCTGTAACATGAATATTTATTCTGCAAACTTTATAGAGAAAACAAAATTTGTGATACTGCTTCTTTTATCACTGAATAAAATTCATGGAGTCACTACTCAGACATTCACATTTATCCTTAATCATATAAACAATTCTGCTTCTAGATTCTTCAAAAACAAGATTGTTCTTTATGAAGGATATGCATGGGTCATACCTCTCAGAGACCTTGTTGAACCAGTGATTTCATCCTCTGGAGAGGACAGGTTTCCTGATTGGTAAGGATTCTTTGATTATACCCTTGAGATTAGTTAAATCCATAATAATGCTTATTAGCAATAAATTTAACAATAATATTTGTTAAAAAACACAAGTGAATATTAAAAAATGACATGTTACTGAAATTCAATACATATTCAACTTATGTCTGATTATAAATATAATTTATTTTTTTCATAGGATATCCACAAAATTTTGCAACCTGAATAAAATTATACTTTCTATGGTTTTGGATCAACATTATGTCACAAAGGAAAGTCATAAACTGTTTAAAAATAATAAAAATAGCAAAAACAATGAATAATCCACTAGTATTTGCAAAATTAAAGAAAGATGAGATACTTTTTATAATTGAATTTAAAAGGAAACAAGTAAAGAAAAAGAGGATGTGGCACAAAGCCAAACTCTTCACAAAAGTGTTTTGAAGAGATCCTTGCATATGGGTGCAATTAATCATGTTAGGTTTCCCTTAGAATGTGAGGTATCACCCAAGAAAAAATTCTGAGAAAGTATCCCCATTTGTCTTTACTCTGAAAGTTCTTATTAATAGCTGGCAATCAGATGAGTATCAGAACATGGGAGGGTCTAAGAAGCTCCAAGAAGTGTTGGATATGAAGGTTCAAAAATAGAAGTTTCCACATAACTGCATAGGATCTCAACACATTTATTAATGTCTTCAGGGAGAATTGTTGAAGAGAGATAAGAAGTAGAATCTAAGGAAGCAGAAATCCCTCTTTGCTCTCTATCAGACAGGCTTGGCTTCACCAGAGCAGTGAACACTCAGCTAGAGTTCAAGACAGTCCAGGAGATCTTTATCTGCTTTCACCACCACTGCATGCTCTCTTTCTCTGTAGGTGAATTTCAGGGTAAAAAAGAGAAACTCTGAAGGAATGCATAGCTTGACAGAGGCTAGAAAGTGTCCCTGATATGGTGAGGATAATTCAGAGCATAACAAAATAAATAGAAAAACTGGGCTGATGTACTATGATGAAATGAATAAAAGGAAAAATGATGTTCAGGCATCTGATAAAGCCACTGTATTATTATTTTCACGGAAATGTAGCCATGAAAAGAAGAGTATGCAAAACACTTAAAATGTATACTCTCTTAGATTCTGTGTAATATTGAAGACAAATTAATAGAAATTACATAAATCATCGATCATTTTATTTTAGTTTAAGGGACACTTTGTACCCTAAAATTATTGAAAACCTGAAGAACTTATGATCATTTGGCTTTTATCTATTGAAAATTATCATATTATAAATTAAAATGGATACATTATAAATACTATTTAAAATTTTTATATTTTAATGCAATAATGCTTTTAAAAATATTTCCCACAACTGAATTAAAAGTATTGAGAAGAAAGAAATAATTTTAGATTTTTAAAAGAGTTTTTCATCCTGACTTACTGGGAGATAACTGAATTCTAAAATGTTTCATCATTCATTATGTTGCAATATGATGTTGTTGGGGAAGTATATGAAGAAAATAGACTTTAACAGATATATGGTTTGAAAAGTAAAGTGTATGATTAGTGTTTTCCGATAATTTTTACTATTCTTTAATGCTAATATTCTAAAACTAAATTTAACAAGTGATGATTTATTAAATAATAGTTGCTATGTAGATTGTGAAACTATATTAATGATCTTTGCATGTTTAATTAGATTAAGTACATTGCTCTATTTAACAATTTGAATGGCTCTTTATCCATGCATGATTTTGTAACATAATGTACTCTTTTTCTGGAAAATATTGGTTCATAGTTGAAAAAAGATCATCCTTTATGACATATTTAATTATAAAATACCCAAATAAATCACATTTATTAATATCTCATATTCAATCAGAATGGTCTTTAAATATTAGGAAGATGTCAAGTTATGTGAAGGACCAAAGTATTCTAAAATTCTAATTTTCACTCGAAACACTAATTTTCCCATTAGCAGATAAATGTGTTAGTTGTCATTACATTCATTTTTTAGAAAATGTTCTGCCAAATAGCTTCTATCTATAACAACTCCTATTTTATTCCTGACATTGATACTTTGCTTTTATTCTCTTTTCTAATTAAGTATTTTTCTATATTTGTAAGTTGTATGTTTACAGAACAATCATGCATAAAATACAGGAGTCCCATATACCACCCAACCAACAACAATTCGCATTGGTGTGGGATATTTGTTACAATTCGTAATAGCACAGTTTTATAATTGTAATATTAGTAGTGGCCCACGGTTTAACTTAGGGTTCACTGTGTAGTGTAGTTGCATGGATTTAAAAGCAAATTTTTTTCTGTTACCATATATATAGTCTCATATTTACCCTTTTAATCTTATTCATATGTGTATTTCTGTGCTGTTAATTACATTCACAATGTTTTGCTACCATAACCACTATCCATTAAACATTTTCATCATTCCAAGTAGGAGCCATGTACATTTTAATCCTTAACTTCTAATTCCCTATGCACACCATGCCCCCCAATAACCTATATTCTATACTCTGATTCTATGAATTTGCTTATTCTAATTGTTTAAAATCAGTGTGCTCATACTGTATTTGCCCTTTTGTGTCTAGCATATTTCACTCAACAAAATGTATACAGTGTTTATTCATGTTGTTGCATGTATCAGGACTTCATTCCTTTTTATGGGTGATTAATATCCCATTGTGTGTGTGTGTTTATATATATATATGCCACATTTTATTAATCCATTCATAGCTGATAGACACTTGGGTTGCTTCCAAGTGTCTATTGTGAATAATGCTGCTATGAAAAATGTGAGTAATGAACAATGGTGTTCAAATATCTATCCAAATACCTGCTTTGTATTCTTTGGGGTATATACCTAGTAGTGGGATTGCCAGCTCATTTGGTAGCTCTATACTTAGCTACCTGAGGAAATGCCAAACTATCTTCCACAACAGCTACAAAATTTTACATTGCCACCAGCAATGAATGATTGTGCCTATTTTTCCACATCCTCTCCTCACTTGTTATTTTCCATGTTTTAAAAACCAGCCATTCTAATGGGTGTAAAATTGTATCTCATTGTAGTTTTGATTGGCATTTTCCCGATGGCTAATGACGTTGAGCATCTTTTCATGTACATTCTGGCCATTTGTATATCATCTTTGGAGATGTCTGTTCAAGTCTTTGCCCATTTTTAAATTGAAATGTCTTTTTGTTGTTAAACTGAAAGATTTCTGTATATATTCTCAATATTAATCCTTTATCAGGGTTTCCAATTATTTTCCCAGTGTATAGTATAGTTTGTCATATTAATTTCATGATATGGTCCTTTGAGGAACAAAAGTTTTTTGGTTTTTTGTCTGTTTTTTAATTTTGATGAGGCCCTATTTTTCTCATTTTTTCCTTTTTTTTTTTTTTTTTTTTTTTTGCTGGTGATCTGGGTTTAATGACAAAGAAACATTGCCTAACACAATGTGCTGAAGATGCTCCCTTATAATTTTGTCTAAGAGTTTTGTAGTACTAGTTCTAATATTCAAGTCTTTGATCCATTTTGAGTTGATTTTTGTACATGGTGAGATGCAGGGGTCTTGCTTCTTTTTTTTTTTTTTTTTGCAAATGGAGATCAAATTTACCCAACATCATTTATAGAAGAGACTATCCTTTCCCAATAGTGTGGGCTTTGCCACCTTAATAAAAATCAGTTAGCCATAAATATGAGGGTTGATCTTGGAGCTCTCCATTCTATTCTACTCATCTATTTATTCATCCTTGTGTTAGTACCATGCTGCTTTACTTACTGTGGTTTTGTAATAAGATTTAAGACCAGAAATTGTAAGTCCTCTAATTTCATTTTTCTTTGTCAAGATTGCTTTAGTTCTTCAGGGCCTCTTACACTCTTACAATATAAATTTGATGATTGACATTTCCTTTTCTACAAAGAAGGGTGTTGGAACTTTGGGATTGAATTAAATCTATAAATTGCTTTGAGTAATATTATTATCTTAATGATATTTAGCCTTCCAATCCATGAACACACAATGTTCTCCTATTTATTTCGGTCTTCTTTGATTTATTTTAGTAGTGTTTTGAAGTGGTTTTGTTGAGATATATTTACACACCACACAATCCATCAAAAGTGTACAAACAGGGAAGTGGATGTGACTCAAACAGTTGGTCCCCCAACTACTACATGGGAGGTCCTGGATTCAGTTCTTGGTGCCTCCTAAAGAAGATGAGTAAGACAGCGTGCTAATGTGACTGGCTGGCACAGGAGCTGATGCAATAAGATGATGCAATGATGAGACAAGATGAGGAAACACAATGAGACACAAGTGGAGTGGAAAAGGCTCAAGCCATTAGGTACCTCCCTCTCACATGGGAGGCCCAGGGTTCATTTCCCGGTGCCTCCTAAAAAATGAAAAAGAAAAAAAGAAAATGAGCACACAATGAACAGACAAAGAGAGCACAAAAACAACAAGGGGAGGGAGAAATAAATAAATAAGTAAGTAAATGTGCAAACAATTGCTGTCAGTATAATCAGAAAGTTGAGCATTAATCACCAGAATCGATTTTAGAACATTTTAATTACTACAAAGAGGAAAAAGCATCTCAATCCTTATATCATTCCCCAGGCCCACATAACCACTACTCTATTTCTGTCTATACAGATTTTTTATATTTATATTTTATACTAATGTGTCTGGTTTCTTTCACTTAACATAATGGGTTCTTTTTGTTTTTTCTTTTACTTATTGTAATTTTTTAAATTTGAGCAGTTGTAGGTTTTCATAAATGTCATATAAGAAACAAAACATTCCCCTATATGCCCCTATTGGTAACCCTTAGCATTTCTGTGGTACCTCTGTAAAAACTGATGAAAGAATATTAAAATATTACTAACCATAGTCCATAGTTTGCATTAGGTATATTTTTTCCGTATACAGCCTTATTACTGTTACCTTGTAATAGGGAAGTACCTTTGCTATAGTTCATGAAAGAGCATTCCTATATTTCTATTAACCACAGTTTTAATCCACAACAGAGTTTACTGTGTTACAGTTTCATTTTTTATCCTCTAGCTTTTCTTTTAGTAACATACATGACCCAAAGTGTCCTCTTTCAACCACATTCACATGCATAATTTAACATTGATTATTACACTCACAATAATGAGCTATCATTACGTCTCCATTTCCAACATTTACAATCAATCTAAACAGAATTTCTGCACAAATTAGTATCAGCTTCCCTTTCTTTACCCAAATTTTATCTCCATGTGAACTCTATTCTAGATTCTAAATCTATGAGTTTGTTTAGTATTATTAATTCATGTGAGTGAGATCATACAATATTTATCATTTGTGTTTGGTTTATTTAACTCAATATAATGACCACAAGATTCATCCATGTTATCACATGCATCAGTACTTCATTCTTTCTCACAGCTGAATAATAATTCATCATATGTATATACTACAATTTTTAATCCATTTATTGGTTGATGGATATTGTGTTGTTTGCATCTTTTGGTAACTGTGACTAATGACGCTATGAACATCCATGTGCAATGTGTGCATCTCTGCTTTCAGTTCTTCTCAGTATATAACTAGTAGTGGGATTGCCACATCATATCGCAATTCTATACCTAGCTTCCTGAAAAACCAACAAATTGTCCGTACCAGTGCAACATTTTCCATTGTCACCAGCAGTGAATGAGTGCTGCTATTTCTCTACATCCTCAACACTTGCAGTTTTTGGTTTTTTTAATAGTGGCCATTCTAGTCAGTATGAAATTATATCTTATCGTGGTTTTCTTTTGCACTTCACTAATAACTAGTGATATTGAACATCCTTTCATGTGCTTATTTGTCATTTGTATTTCTTCTTGGAAAAAGGCTTATTCAAGTCCTTTGCCCATTTTTAATTGAATTGTCTTTTTATTGTTCAGTTGTAGGAATTCTTTATATATTCTGGATATTAAACTCTTAGCAGATATGTATTGTGCAAATATTTTCTCCCAATAAATAGGCTGTCTTTACACTTTCTTGACAAAGCCCTTTGAAGAGCAAATGTTTTTAATTTTGAAAAGAACCCACTTATCTTTTTTTTTCTTTCATTGCTTGTGCTTTCCATGTAAAGTCTAAGAAATCATTGCCTATAATAAGATCTTAAAGATGCTTCCTTACATTTTCTTTTAGGGGTGTTATGGTTCTGGCTCTTATATTTAGGTCTTTGATACATTTTGAATTAATTTTTGTATAAAGAGTGAGATAGGGGGTCTCTTTTATTCTTTTGGATAAGAATACCCACTTCTCACAGCACCATTTGCTAAAGAAACAATTCTGTTCAGGTTGAGTGGACTTGGCAGCCTTGTCCAATATCAATTGGCCATAGATGTGTCAGTCTATTATCAATTCTATTGGATCTTATTTCCACTGGAAAGATATTTTGACCTTATATCTATCTTTTTGCCAGTACCATGCTGTTTTAACCATTGTAAATTTGTAATATACTTTAAACTCAGGAATTGTGAGTCCATTGACTTTGTTCTTTTTAAAGATATCTTTGGCTAATCAGGATCTATTTCCCTTTCAAATTAATTTGTTATTTAACTTTTCCATTTCTTCAAAGTAGGTGGCTGGCATTTTGAATGGGATTGCGTTGAATTTGTAAATCAATTTGGATAGAACTGATATCTAATGATATTTAGTTTTCCAGTCCATAAGCACAAAATGTCCTCCCACTTATTTAGGTCTTCTTTGTTTGGGTTTTTTTTTAGCAATGTTTTGTCATTTTCTGCATTCAAGTCAAGTTCTTGGTTAAATTTATTCCTAGATAAATGACTCAGCAATTATTACAAATGATTTTTTTTTCTTTTTTCTCATAGTGCTCATTACTAGTGTATAGAAAAAGACATTATCAAATATTGATCCTGTATACTGCCACATTTCTGAACTTAGTTATTAACTCTGGGACCATTGTTTTAGATTTTTTGGAACTTTCTATTTACAGGATCGTGTCATCTGCAAATAATGAAATTTGACTTCTTCTTTTCCAATTTGCATGCTTTTATTTCTTTTCCTTGCCTACCTGTTCTAGCTAGAATTTCTATTACATGTTGAATAACAGGGATGGCAGTATCCATCCTTGTCTTGTTCCACATCTTAGAGGGAAAAGATTCATTCTTTCACCATTCATTATGATATTACTAGTGCATATTTTCATTTATGCCCTTTACCATGCAGAGGAAGTTTTCTTCACTCCTATCTCTTGGAGTGTTTGTATGAACAAAGGATGCAGGGTTGTGTCAAATGCCTTTTCTGCCTCAATGAAGATGATCATGTGTTTTTCCACTTCAAATTGTAAATAATAATTGATTTTTTTTTTATATTCAACCACCCTTGTATACCTGGGAAAAAGCCACTTGATCATGGTGTATAATTCTTTTAATGTGCTGTTGGATTCCATTTACAATACTTTGTTGAAGATTTTTGCATCTATATTCATTAGATTAATTCATTGGAAATTTTCATTTCTTATAGTATCTTTATCTGGCTTTGCTATCAGGGTGATATGGTCTTGATAGAATAATTATGTAATGTTCCTTCCTCTTCAAGCTTTTGGAAGATTTTGAGCAAGATTTATCTTAATTCCTCTGAGAATAATGAAGAATTCATTTGTGGAGCCATATGGGCCTGGTCTTTTCTTAGTTGGAAGGTATTTGGTGATTGATTCAATCTCTTTAATTGTGTTTGGTTTGTTGAGGTCTTCTATTTTCTTCTAAAGTCAGTGTAGATTTTTTTGTGTTTCATACATTTGTTCATAGTATCCTTTTATGATCCTTAGTATTTCTGTGGGGTCAGTAGCAATGCCTCACTAATATCCAATTTTATTTATATGCATCTTCTCTCTTTTTTTCTTTGTCAGTCTAACTAAGAGGGTGTCAATTTTATTGATCTTCACAAAGAACTATCTTTTGATTTGGTCAATTCTGTGTATATGTATATTTATTCTCAATTTCATTTATTTCTTCTCTAATCATTGTTAATTATTTCTTTCTGCTTCCTATGAGATTAGTTTGATGTTCTTTTTTATAGTTCCCCTAGCTGTTCTATTAGGTTTTTTATTTTAGTTCTTCCCTCTTCCTCCTTTTTTATTGTAGGCATTAGGGCTATTTATTTACCCCTCAGCACTGACTTCAGAGCCTCCCATAAGTTTTGATATGTTGTTTTCCCTCTTCTCAAAATATTTACCAATTCCTCTTGCAACCTTTTCTTAGACCTAATGAATGTTTAAGTGGTGTTGTTTAACCTCCAAATATTTGTGAATTTTCCAGTTTTCTGCCTGTTATTGATTTCCAGCTTCACTTAAGTATGGTCAGAGAAAGTGTTTTGAATAATTTCAAACTTTTTAAGTTTTTTGAGACTTGTTTTGTGACCCAAAATTTTTGTCTGTCCTGGATAATGATCCATGAGCACTTGAGATGAGTGCATATTCTGATGTTTTCAGCTGCAATATTTTGTATATGTTTGTTAGGTTTAGTTTGTTTATCATCTTATTCAAGATCTTTGTGCCCTTGTTGATCTTCTGTCCAATTTTTCTATCTATTGCAGATAATGGTGTTTTGAAGTCTCTATCTATTATTGTAGAGATGTCTCTTTCTTCCTTCAATTTTGCCATTTTATGCCTCATGTATTTTTGGGTACTCTGGTTATGTGTATAAACTTTTATGATTGTTATTTCTTCTTGGTGGATTGTATCTTTTATTTATATATAGTGCCCTTCTTTGTCTTTTATAAAGATTTTGCATTTAAAGTCAATTTTGTCTAATATAAAATAGTTAGCCCAGGTAATTTTTAAAATCACTTCTAGTATGGAATATCTTTTCCGAATCTTTTACTTTCAAACTTGGTTCTAAGGTGAGTCTCTTGTATATAGCATATAGTTGAATAATATTTTTTATTCATTCTACAAATCTGAGTTTTTGTTTGGTGATTTTAATCCATTAGTATTCAAAGTTATTATATTACTGCAATATCATTAATTAATTCAACCATTTTATTTTTTAGTTTTTATGTAATTTCTTCTTTTCTGTCTCTTTTTACCCTCCTAGCTTCCTATAATCTTCATTTCTGCACTCTCCTCCAAACCTCTATCTTTTCCTTTCAGTCTGCAGAACTCCCTTTAGTATTTCTTTTAAGGCAGGTCTCTTGTTGAAAATTATCTCATTTTCTGTTTATCTGTGAATATTTTAAACTCTTCCTCATCTTTGAAGGAAAGTTTTGTGTTAAAAGATTCTTAGATGGCAGTTTTTCTCTTTCAGTTCCTTAAATATATCATACCACTGCCTTCTCACCCCCATGGTCTCTTGTGAAAAATCAGCACCAAATTTTATTGCACTTCCCTTTTATGTGATGAATTGCTTCTCTCTTGATGATTTCAGGATTCTGTCTTTATCTTTGACATTTGACATTCTGATTAGTAGGTGTCTCAGAGTAAGGTTATTAATATTTATTCACTCTGGAGTATAGTGTGCTTCTTTGATATATATATATTTATGTTTTTCATAAGTACTGGGAAATTTTTGGCCATAATTTCCTTATATATTCTTTCTGCCACTCTTCCCTTTTTTATTCTTTCTGGAACACCCATGATGCATATGCTTGTGAACTTCATGCTGTCATTTTATTCTCTGAGACTCTGTTCTTTTTTTATTTATTTATTCTTTTCTCTATGTTTTCTTGTATTTATAAGATTTTGAATATCTTATCTACTAGTTCATTGATTCTTTCTTCTGTCTGTTCAAATTTGCTGTTCAATGACTCTATTGTAATTTAACCTCTTTCATTGTGTCTTTAATTCCTTGAGTTCTTTTATGTTTTTTCTCATATTTCCAAATTCTTCTTTATGTTCACCCAGTGTTGTCTTATTTTCCTTTATCTCTTCAGCCTTATTTTCATCATCTCCTTGAATTGATTTAATAGATTTGTTTAAACATCTATATTAGTTGTTCCAAATTCTGTGTCTCTAATATTTTAATTTATTCTTTTCACTGAGCCACATTTTACTGTTTCTTGTAATTTTTTGCTGATATATTGGCATCTGATTATCATGGTTTTTAATTTGTTTTTTGTGTTGTTGAATACGATTAGCAAGTATTTTGTTGAGGAGTTTAGCATCCAAGATCATTAGAGGGATTGGTCTGTAGTTTTCCTTCCTTATGGCATCTTTATGTGGTTTTGGTGTTAGGGTGATGTTGGCATCATAGAAGAATTTAGGGAATATTCCCTCCACTTCTATTTTTTAAAGAGTTTATGCAGGATTGGTATTATGTCTTTCCAGAATGATTGGTAGAATTCACTGTGAAGCCATCTGGTCCTGGGCTTTTCTTATTTGGGAAGTTTTTGATGATCAATTCAATTTTATTACTTCTAATTGGTCAGTTGAGTTAATCAATTTCTTATTTCATCAATGTAGGCTGATTGTGTGTTTCTAGAAATTTGTCCACTTTGCCTAATTTATCCATCTTGTTGGCATAGAATTTTATAAGGTATCTTTTTATGATAGTCTTTATTTCTGTGAGATCAGTGTTGATATACCCTCCCCAATTTTTTATTTTATGTACTTGCATCTTCTGTCTTTTTTTCCTTTGTTATTATAGCTCAGGATTTGTCAATTTTATTATTCTTAACAAAGGACCAGCTTTTTTTTCTAGTGATTTTTTAAAATTTTCAGTTTGATTTAGTTCTTCTCTAATCTTTGTTATTTCCATCTTTCTTTTTGCTTTGGGATTGGTTTGTTATTGTTTTTCTAGTTTCTACAGGTGTGCAGTTAGGTCTTTGATTTTAATTCTTTCTCCATTTTTAATATACGCATTTATGGCTATAAATTTTCCTCTCAGCACTGCTTATGCTGCACCCCTTGGTTTTGATATGTTGCATTCTCATTTTTGTTCATTTCTAGATAGTTACTCATTTCTTTTGCAATTTCTTCCTTGACCCACTGATTGTCTAAGGGTGTGTTGTTTAAATTCCATACCTTTGTGCCTAT
>JAKSZT010049891.1:0-12619 GCA_026826555.1 Tolypeutes matacus | reverse complement strand
TTAAAATTCACCTTCAGCCTCAGAAGTGACTACTCAACATAACAATGACCCTTTCTTTAGTTTAGAATATTTTTAATACAGAAATGCCCCTACGCAATCAAATTCCCACAAGTGAAGTTATCACTTGAACCATAACTCTCCACCTCAAGCTTTCTGACATTTATTTATTGAGGGAATTAATTACAATGATCTTAAAGCTAATAGAGCTTTCTAATTACAACTCTTCTTTTACTCTTGCATAAAGCTGTTTAGCAGAGTGAGTAGGGAAAATCAATTACATTTTTCCTCCGATAATAACTTTGACACCGTACCTTTTTCATGGTCTTTTAATCTCTCTATTTCTGAGTATAGATTATGGGATTGAAAATTGGTGCAATGATGGTGTAAAGTAGTGCAAATATTTTATCCTCAGGGAAACTGATAGGTGGTCTAAGGTAGGCAAAGATTGAAGGTCCAAATAATAAGACAACCACAGTGATGTGAGACCCACAGTTGGAAAGGGCTTTGCGTCTTTCCTCAGCTGAGTGATTTCTTAAGGTGAATAAGGAGGACAAAATTTACCAAAGCAACCATTCCTGAACTAGCAACCACAAGAACACCAGTGATATAGTACAGGAAGTACTATCAGTACAGGCAACTTTAAGTAAAAGGAAAATATCACAATAGGAGTTATCAATTTCATTGGGGCCACTAAAGGGCAACCAGATTATTATAGAAAATTGGGAGAAAAAATCTACATCCCCACCAGCTCAAGAAACTGCATCTTGTCTTATTCATGATAATCGTGTAGTGGAGAGGTTTGCAAATGGCCACACAACAATCAAAGGTCATGGCTGGAAGGATCATGATTTCAATCATTACAAAGAAGTGCATGGAAAAGACCTGTAACATGCAATCACCATAGGAGATGAAATTTGTCCCCACTAACAAGTCACCAACCAGTTTGGGCATAACACTAGAGGTATAGCAGATGTCCATACAGGATAAATGGCTGAGGAAATAGTACATGGGATGTTGAAACAGAAGTCTGCATCAAATGGAGACAAAGATCAGAAGATTTCCCACCAACAGGGCAACATAACAAAATAAGAAGAGCACAAAGCAAAAGATTTGTATGTGGTTATCATAAGAAAGCACCAAAAGAATGAATTCTGAAATGTTCCTCTGAATTTCCATATATAGCTTTTATTTTATATAATGCACTAATAAGTTAGATCCTGAGGAAAAAAGGAAACGTACATTTGGATGAAAATATTTACGGTATTATCATAAACATAAAAATTCTCAAAAGATCATGCATGTAAAATCATAAATAAATACTGAATATATTTGCTCTTGGAAAACACAACTTATTTTTCTAATAGTTTTTATTTTTCCAAATACTCTGTTATGTTGATGACACTAAAGATACATATTATTCAGTTTTGACAATATAATTACTTCAAAAGGATAAAATGTGCTATTACTGCTATGTATAATATTTCTATAGCAATGAACATTAATTTAGCAATGCAGGGAATTCATTTTATGGTTAATTTTCTAAGACACTCTTTATTCATACCAGAGTTTTCTTTTTATGTCATGTTCCCTTCCCCCAGCATGATATGGATTACCTCCATGAATTTTCTGCATGCCTATAGTCAAGAAATGCACTGTTTAGCACAATGAGTTCCATAGTGGAAGATGGACTATGATTAACAGAACAAATATAACATTTTCTCCTGAACTAAAACAAGTATATAATATTAATACAGGGTGTCATTCACCCAGTGGGTTGGGGGGAAAATACACCAAATGTAAGATAATGGCTATAGTTAGTAGTAATATTTTGATAATGCTCTTTCATAGTATATTACAATTGTTTCAAAACAATGCAAGGTGTTGTTGTTGGGGTAAGGTATGGGAGCCCTGTAGGATGATAGGCACATTTGTTTTGTAAGTTCTCAACTTATAGTGGAAACATATTGTTTATGGATATTTATGTATGAATGATAAACTTCAATTTTAAAAGTTTTTAAAAATGCTTAATTTGTGAGCTGCTTGATTTGCATTGGGGTTATGGTCCTAGAAATAGGAAAGAAAATTGAAAGCTGGATATGGTAAACCCATCTTGCTGACAATGTTACAAGACAAACAACTGTGGAAATATATACAGAAAACATTAGAATTTATTGTCAATGACTGATAATTGAGAAAAATAATTTTGAAAAATATATTTTTATTTCCTGTTTGCATTTTAGTGAGAAAGAGTTTTATGGGTGCAATTAATATACCAAATAACTTTAAAAGTACTAACTGAAATGCAGAAGTATGTTAAATTCAGCACAATTTACAGGTTCTTTTAGAATAAATTACAGGTACCAAAAGTTTAAAGAGATGATGTTACTTAATATAACTATAAGACAAATATTGTGGTTAGGACATATACAGCTGCTACCTGTTGCATTAATTATACAGGCATTTGGTTATACTATTTTCTTGATGGTCAGGACAGGACTTCCACAAAGGCAATTGCAGATGTCCTTCAGAGGAGCTGCTCTTTTGTGTGCTATTCTCCCCCAGAGGTTTGGACTTACGTAGGATGAGGTGCGTTTTACACCTTACTCTTAGATCTGGTGTTTTTGCCAAACCTTTGTCCCCCAGACAAAATTTTAATTATTCGAACTTTTTGAAGCAAGAATATGTATATGTTTACAAATCCAATATCTCCAAATTGTGAAGCTGTATTATTGGTAATACTTGAGCTGATTTTAGGTTGTAAACAGATATGACTTTAAAACATGAGCTATTTTTAAACTTTCACTGAATTTAATTCATAAATGGAGAAGGAATGCAGTATGAAGTAAAAATATAAGTGGGAGTTACAAATACAATACAGAAAGACTTAGAAATTGTGAGAATTAAGTAATGTGGATGATAACCCGCTGTAATTCAAGCTCTGCCTATGCACTGTTATAATTTTGATGATATAGAGAGAATATTGATCATCTAGATGTTTCCAATATTCAGATGTTTGACATCTAGTGAAATGATGTGTCTGAAGTATGGCTAATTTTTTGTTCTTTTTCATTTTTGCTAAATAAATTTTATATAGAAGTTATCTTCACATCTAAAAAGCTGTTCCACATTAGTAGGGGATGATAATCATCCATAATTCATTTAGAAAATTTCTACACCTTATTCCCAACAACAATTTAGGAAATTTACTTTTTATTACCCATTTGTGATTACATTTTTGCAAGGAATAAATAGGATTATTTTAATTTCTTCATTCACACTAGCTGTTCTTACTTAGAGAATTCTTTGGAGCTCTCTAAATTTGAATTTCAACATCTATTAAACTGCATTTAGATACATATTCGGGGAATCATGACATTTTTGATAAGAAATCTCCTGTTAGGTTAGGTGCTACATGATCCCTGATTATACAACTTTTTCTTACCTTCTTCTTTCTTTGAATGAAGGGATTAGGACTTAATTTATCCTGCAAACAAGGACACACATCCCCAATCAAATCCTATCATGAAATAATAAAAAACAAAACAAAACTTCAAAACAGATCTTAGGAAGGCAATTAGGACAAACTTCAATGTGGATTGTCATTGGTTAGTAATGGGCAATTTCTGTCTACTTTATATCACTATTCTGGTTGGTTTGGTTATTTGAATTGTACTTTGCATTGTGACTTTATTTTTTTATTATAGAAGTTGCGAGTTTACATGAAAATCATGCAGAAAATATAGACATTCCATATAAACTCCTATTACCAACACCTTGTATTAGTGTTACATTTGTTACAATTTATGAGAAAATATTATTATAATTCTACTAACTGCAGTTCTTAGTTTACCATAGAATTCACTGTCATGTACAGTCTTCTTTTTAAATTATTTTTACTCTGGTAACATACATACATTATAAAATTTCCACATTTAGCCACATTTACTTATATAATTCAGTATTCTTATGTTCAAGTGTTGTGCTACCATTAAACAGAAATGTGAATTACACTTTTTTTTGTATTGTTATCAATTCTGTTTGATCTTTATAATGAACCGTCAGCATTTTATGACTGGTTAAACCTGTAGGTCAAGTACTGACACAAAATATACACATTTGTACTGGTGATATCAGCATGTACCTTATATAAATGTACCTTACCTGATTCTGATTAAGTAGACGATTTCGGGAGAATGGTCTTTTGAAAGGGGAGAATTTCTTCAAAGACTGGAGGCTAGAATGGCACTGACAATCTGAAGATTTCCATTGTTTTAAATGCATAAAATCCAAAAGCTAAAACCCTGTGGATAATATACAGTCCAAACTAACACTGTAAAAGAATGTTTTTACTCTTTCTCAAACTGTGATATACCACATTTCATAATTTATTGACTTAAATTAATAGAAGGAAAGCTAAATCAATAATAGTATGAGTGATTACATGCACATCAATTCTGGATGGCCTTCATGATAGTTTCAAATTGCTCAGGAAAATGTTTTGGTCACAGATTGACCCCTCATTTACACAAAATGTAAGGCTATAAATTAGTGGCTCAAACAAATCTAGATCAATTCTCAGAAAACATCTTCAGTGTTGCATCCCATACATTTCCAGGACAAAAATTCCAATGTTTTTAAAGGAGAGTGAAAATTTAGTTACCCCTGACACCTTCCTGGATTCACAGAGAAGTATATATTTATTCCATAGAGAGTGGTCTAGTATATTAAATACTGATGCAGCTACTTAAACTTTAATCATATATAAAATGAAACAAAAACATTGTGAATAATCTGTTAATGCTGTATGAGCATATATGCCTTGAGAGTCATGTCTTATATGCTTATGCCTGGAAACGATATGCTCTGGAAGTGCCAAATAAAATCTGAGAGGACAAAAAAATTTTTTTTGTGTTGCTGAAAGTTTTAATAACTTGTTTTCACAGAAGCAATTCTTAAAAGATCCTCACCAAACAATCCTAACCGGTTGTCAAAGGTTACAGTCCTCAGTCCTCCTAGGAATATTTAGACTGAAATTTGTTTTCCAGTTTTGCATTAGTCATGTTCCAGGCACTGTGTCTCTAGAGAGGAGTACTTTTATTCAGATCCAGAGAAATTCAGTAAATTCTGTCAGTTCTAGCTATTTTCCTCCTCTAAAGAACAAAATGGAATAAAGTAAATAGATGTGAAGTGTCAGTTAAAAATTAAATCCATTATGCTTCCCCACTGTTCTCCTGAACCATTAGTCATACCCAAAAGCAATGAACTGTCATTGCTGAAGTGGAGGGTATTTTAAAAGCAGATGCTATGAAATGCGTTGGCTTTTAACAATAGGAATTTATTTTTGAGGCTGAGAAAAATGTCCAAATAAAGCCATTATCATGGTGAAACTTTTTTCCTGAAGACTGGCTGCCAGCAATCATTGAAAACTCTGCCACATGGCAAGGCACATGACAGCAGTATCTGATGGTCTCTCCCTTCTATTCCAGGTTTTCTTGCTTTCAGCTTCTTGCTTCTGTGGCTTTTCTCTCTATTTGTTTGAATTTGTTCTCTATAAGGGAATCCAGTAAGATTAAGGCCCATCATGAATGTGGTGGATCATACCTTAACTAAGGTAGCCTTATCATAAGAGCCTACTTACAATGGTTCCATACCCATAGGAATAGATAAACTTTAAGAACATGCTTTTCTCAGGTATTCATAGTGAGAAACCACTGTACTACACACTTTAGACCCCCAAAAGACATGTTCTTTCCATATTCAAAATACATTCAATCATAATATTCCAAAAGCCTTAAATCATTTCAGAAACAATGTTTAGTGCAAAGTCTCATCAAAATCAGTTATAGGTGTGGTCTGTCCTGGGCAAAATGTTCTCCCATCTATGGACCTGTCAATCTTAGAGAACAAGTTATCTGCTTCTAATATACAGAGAAAGGACAGGCCTAGGATAAACATTTCCATTCCCATAGGGAGAAATTGGAAGGAAAACAGGGTCACAGTTCCCAAACAATACTGAAACCTTGCAGGGCATACTCCATTAGAACTGAAAATCTCAAAGTCATCTGCAGAATGGTGTTTTGACATCTGGGAAAATGGAGCAGTAGCCATGCTCTCCCCAAAACACTAGGGTGAAAGCTCTAACCTCTGCGAACACAAGGGTGATAGAACCCTAAGTAATAGGCTCCATCCTCTGAGAAAACTGAGGTGGCAGCAAGACTCTCCACAATCTCCACAGCATAGGCTCAACCAACTCAGAACAGTTCAGTAGTGGCCAGACTCTCCTCAATCCCTGGGGACTATGCCCCACCCTCTTTGAAGACTGAAGTGGCAGCATTGTACCTGAACAATGGGCTGGAAGGCCTACCCTCTCCAATTGCCAAGGTAGACTCACCCTTTCTATACAAAGGTCCATTCTTGGTCCAAGAAGATGTCTTTGATCCAGTCCTCAGCTTCTATGGCCAATCCCCCCAAGTAATTTTCCTTAAATCTGTACCTTCTCTTTCCCTTTTAGTCAGGTTGTCAGTGGTTCTGTTCATAGAGATCTCACAAAAAACTTGTTGGTTTCACTTGTAGTGCACACAGGTCCAAACCATCAGACAAAAAATCTGTCCACAAATCCTTCCTGGATAATTGCATTTCCAGTTCTCACTTGCACTAAAATGGTTGACTGGTTCCATGTTCACTTTAGCCCTAACATGGAGCTCTATTCTCTGGATACTCACTTTCCAGAATCTCTGAATTTTCCAGACCATAAAAGTCTGTTTTTTGTGTGCCTGGGAGTTCATTTCTCAGCTTATCCCTTTTTTCTCTCATTTTCATCTAAACTGCAAGGGGAAACCAGGCTGCATTTATCATATTTAGTTTGGAAATCTCAGCTAAATATCCAAGCTTGTCACTTTCAAATTCTGCTGTCCATCCAATATTAGGACACAATTTTTTCCTAAATTCTCTGCCACTTTTAAACAAGCATTGCCTTTTTTTCAATTTGCAATGACACATTTATTATTTATGTCTTAGGCCTCATTGGAAGTGACTTTAGTGTCCATATTTCTACTAACAGCCTCTTCAAAGCGATCTAGGCTTTTTCTATCAAGCAGTTTGCAGTTCTTCCAGCATCTCCCCATTACCCAATTACAAAACCATTTCCACATTTTTGGTATTTGCAATGGCAATATCCTACTCTTCTGGTATCAAAATATGTTTCAGTTTGTTAGGCTGCTGAAAGTAGGTACCATGAAATGGGTTGGCTTTTAACAATGGAAATTCTTTAGCTTACAGTTTTGAGGCTGAAAAAAAAATGTCCAAATCAAGGTACCACCATGGCGATACTTTCTTCTGAAGACTGGCTGTCATTGTCAGAGATCCTTGCATCCTCTGCCACAGAAATGGATTAACTTAAAGAACACACTTTTCTGGGGTACATACAGTTTCAAATCACCACAGAGTGTTAGGCTGTAGCTATGTAAGAGAATAAGCAAAACAAATTATAATTAAAACAAATTTCCTGCTCCCATTGGGAGGGTGGAATAGTACCAAAATTTTTTGTCAAAAAGTTATTAGAGAGTTAAAGGAAGTTAGGAAACAAAAACAGTCCTTGTGGCAGTTTGATATAGTTATGAATTCCAGAAATAGATATGGATTATGTTTGTAAACTGGTGTGTTTTTCTGGGCATGATTAAATTATGATAAGGGCTTTTATTGGGCCACATCAGTAGGGCATTGAGTCCCTCCCCTTGGTGGGTGGGCACTCAAAGATAAAAGACTTGGCAAAGGACAGTGTTGGAGTTTTGAGTTGGAGTTCTGACGCTGAGTTTTAATGCTGGAGCCCAGTGGAGTAAGCACATAGAGGAGATTGTTTGTGAGGAAGGAGAGAAAGCCCCAGGAAAAGAGACGAGAAAAGAGAAGAGCGGTTCGCCTGACAGTTCACAGCTGGCGTTGTGGGGAAAGGCAAAGCCTAGCGAGCCTCATAGTCTACAGCTGACCTTGTGGAAGACACAGAGGAGCTAAGCCTGGAGAGAAATGTAGCTCCGGAAGAGAGGAACTGAAGAAGGCTTGCTGCAACACGTGGCAACAGACTTTGGTGAAAGAAGTAACTTAAACTTTATGGCCTGGTAACTGTGGGCTTCTACCCTAAATAAATGCCCTTTATAAAATCCAGCTAGTTTCTGGTATTTTGCATCAGCACCCCTTTGGCTGACTAATACGGTCCTCTATTCTGATTATTATCAGGCCATTTTTCCTGAATAATTAAAGAGCTACAAGGTGTATAGACTCAGAAATATCTGGAGTAAAATTCAGTTCACTACCTCACAATTGAACAAAAGAATTAGACATGTAGTCATGTAAGATTGAAGTATATCAATATGTTTTGGCATCTCACCTGGATCAGATCAATTCACTTAGAAAAATAATCATGATAATATAAAATTTTTTGGAAATTTACTATATGTCAGTCACTACATTAAGCATTTTAAGTTCACTATCTTAATCATTAAAAAAACATTTTCATGGGAATTATTACCTACATTACCTCTGTAAGCTTATAGAGGTTAAATAATTTGCTAAAGATCATAGACTTTATTGTGTGGTAAAATTTGCCAGAAGCTTATTCCATCTTTTAATACATTTAAATCTACATACATTTTAAATGGACAAAGAAAAATAGAACTTACTAAGGTAGGTTAGTACAGGGAAATGGTTGACAGACAACATGACTGTAAGACACTGCTGGGAAACAGCTACTACTGAAAACAATGCTGGAGGGCCCAGCTGAGACATTGACCAGGAGGTCCCAGTTGTGACTTTTTCTGGGGCTAAAGGGAGGCCTCTGATAATTCCAAACATGCCTCCCCATTGGTCCTGGATAACCCCCAACAAAAGCCCTCACCAATGGCCCCCACCATTGGTGCATTAGCCAATAACAGCTGGGGCCCTTCCCCTTTGCATTAGCAAGGGGAGGAATAATTAATATATTCCACGTCTCTTGGGTGTTAGTTTATGCCATGTAACCATTTTGTTTGTTTGAAGATTTCTTGGATATTGTTTTCAATTTGTTCTGTGGTGTTGATCCAGGTGCAACAGGATGTGTTGGTGAGGGTGTCTTCATTTAAAAGGTTAGAGAAGGTCAACTGGTTTTCCATAACTACAGAGGCAAGAGATTTAAGGGAGGTAGTTAGTCCATCTAGGGCCTGTCCTGTTTTGGACACTATGGTTTCAAGGGTGATGGTAAGGACCCCAAACCCAATTCAGGGTACAATGATGCCGGCTAAGATTCCCACTTCAGAGGATCAGACTTAGTCCCCATTTGAAATAGTGGTGGGCAAGGTTAAACCCTCAAACTTCAAAGTTAAGGGCAATGTAGGTTATCCAGTCCACATTGTACAATAGACACCACGGTGGGGAGACATTGGAACCCTATAAGTACCCAGGTGGAATTGCAAATGAATGCATAACCTATGGGAAGACAAACAATTCCTGGAGCTTTTTTTCTGAAAGAGGTGTAAACTAGTGCCTTATTTTATTGACAGGTGCTTATGTGGTTTCTCATGTAAGGAGGGAATTGTTTACACACATGAAAGGTTGCAAGGGGACCACTAGGTAAGCTCTAGCCTCTTGCCAAAGTTTTAAACTCCTGGCCACATATGTGGCATTGCAAAGGAAATACAAGGGATGTTAGCAAGGCTAGTTAGGGGAATTTAGATGTGGACTCCTGGCCGGTATAGGCAGGATTGCTGTGGTGATATCTGCTGGAGGCCAGAGAGTAGTGCTACAGATGGGGATCTGAGGTGTTAGTAAGGGTTGGTGTGACAAATCCAGCAAGAAGATAGTTGACCTCCAGTGGCAGTTGCAGAAGACAACTGAAAAGTGGTATTGTGTTCCAGGAAGATGACAGAGGAATGGGTTTTCCTAGGGTAGTATGGAAGAAGAGGGACAGGAGAGGGAGGGATAGTTACAGTTTCATCACTAGGGAAGGATCAAAGGGCATTTAAGCTAGACAAAGGCAGTAGGTGCAAGAGGTATGGGAAAACAACCTTTGCTATGATTCAGATAAGGGCAGTAATGCTAATTAAAGCCAAGAGGACATAGCAGGGCAAGAAAAGGTGCCAAGTTAAATATTCATGTATTTGTTTCTGGGTATTTGGGGGAAGAATAGGCATTAGCGAAACTACTTGGTTAAAGCAAAAGAAAAAAAATTTTTAAGTATACTTAGCCCATGTCCCTTATCTTGGAAAAGCAGGTGTACTTCTGATGTAGATGGCTTCCAGACTTTATAAAGTCATAAAGTTAGGTGTACAGTGGGTTTGAGGTCTGGGTATGCTACATTCATCTAGTTTCTTGGCTACGTAACATAAAAGAATTTAAGAACATGACAGTTTAGTTAGACCAGTAAAAAGAGTTTATTGAGAAATGAGGGCAAAGGACAGAATTATGTACCCAAGATGTAGATACAGGCTCCTCTAGGCAAGAGAGAGCATTTGGGGTTAGGGGGCAACCTTTATTAAGCCATTATTCATTCCTCCCCTTTCCTAAAGTTGGGGGATTAGCCCCAGATGTTTACTGTTCTGATTGGATATCCCACCTGTTAGTTCTCAGGGCCCAATGATGGGGCCTATTGTTTGGGGTTATCCGGGGCCTCCCGTTAATCTTGGAAAGAGTTCCAGGTGGGGCTGGGAGGTCTTTCCTTATGCATTCTTGGCAGAAGCTTTCCCTCGGTGGGTCTCTGTGTGGGGTGGTTTCACGGTTTTATAGAAAGGTTTGGTCCTTTCTACCATGGATCAAAGGAGTGTGTTTTCATGTGGCATTTCCAAAATACCCAATATCCGGGATGTACTGGGAGATATAGAGTCACTGGTGGACCTGTAGAAAGAGACTTAGAAATGGTTTTGTACAACTCATTTATCACTTGGGGTGTTATTTGGCAGTAAGATTACAGGGTGTCTTGAGACACTACCTCTTGGACCCATGGAAAAAGTGGCTTTTGTCTTCCAGTGACTATTTCATAAGGGGACAGTTTATGTGGCCCAAAAGGTCTTCCTCAGTGTTTCAGGAAGATTAGAGGAAAGACTTTTGTCCAGGGCAGAGAGAACATTTTTAACTTTGAATTTGCTTTCACACAGGTTTTCTTTTCTACCAACTACACTTAATAGTAGAGTTGAAATAAATAATGAATAACACAGTGAGTATAAAGTTGAAGAATCAGAAATTGAGTTACTCCAGTTTTGTCATTCTGTGTGACCATGTGGAGTCTTTATTTGGAATGAAAACTTAAAACAGTAAAGCATTACAAATTCTGAGGTAAATATTTTTGCTTGATAGGGGCAAATTTTAGTTCATACATGAAATATTTTACTGAATTTTAATAATATCTTTAAAATGTTGTGAATACCTTTCAATAAAATAGATTAAAGAATAATATATCTTTAAAATGGAAATATAACCTTTATACTGGGTAATTATTTAAAGGCAATAATGATTGTTCATGATTTTACATAATTATTACTGAAAATATTTTGTCATATATAGAAGCAAAGTATTTACTTTAATAATCTGCTTCTACTGTCAAATGCACTCATTTTGCCAGTTAATGTCAGCTAATTTTAAACTCAAAACACCCTTTGAAGCATGCATTTATTCACAGTTTAAAGATTAACAAATAAAAAGGCTTATAGTGAAGCAACTTGGTCAACATCTTAAAATTAAAATTTGACAGGATCAGAATTTACACCATATTTGACCTGACATCAAAGCTGAGTCCCATCCATGCTTGTGAATTCTGCATCAGAAAATCAGAAATTGGTCAATTTATGGTAAATTCTAATTACAACACTGATGAAATACAAAGTTAGAGTTTATTGGTTGGATATCAAGCACATTTTTTGAAGCAGAAGGCAATATGATCAAAATAGTCTTTTAGAAATTTGTTCCTTTCATTCCTCAAGTCAATGTTTGGTCTAGTTGGACTTTACAGTGCACATTAAAATCTGAATTCCAGACATCTTCTGGGTGAGGTAGAGTGACTGGAAATAGACCTAGACCCATACATTGAAAATCTATAAAAGAAGGGAAAAAATAGAGAAATTTTCTGCTTGAGGTAGTGGAGAGCTACTGAGGGAATGAGATTTATAAAGAATAACACTCAGAAGGGGGAGTAACTCAGAGAGGTGAGCTGAGCTCCAGCAGGCAGCTGAGGATCCAGGATAAATATACATTGAAAGCCACTGCTGGGAGTTAAAGGAATCAGATATTTGGTCACAGGTTTGGGGGATTCAATGACAAACCAGTTTTCCCCTCAGTACATTTGTCAAATATTGAGGACACATAGGATAACTATGGGAGAAAGACTTTAAAAAAATTATCATATAAAATATATGTCTACCTTTTTTGTCTAAGAGTAAGGTTTTTGAAATACATCTTGTTTTTGCATATACCATTAATTTCTTCATTTTTCTACTTGGTAGTATTCCATTATATCAATATTTTGTTTATTCATTCACCAGTAGATGGCCATTTGAATTTATTCCAATTTGTGTCTGTAAGGAATGATACTGCTATGAGCATTCATGTACATGTCTTTGTGTAGACATATGTTTCTATTTCTCTTGGATAGATGGCTTAGAGT
>JAKSZT010049890.1:0-12625 GCA_026826555.1 Tolypeutes matacus | reverse complement strand
TTAAAATTCACCTTCAGCCTCAGAAGTGACTACTCAACATAACAATGACCCTTTCTTTAGTTTAGAATATTTTTAATACAGAAATGCCCCTACGCAATCAAATTCCCACAAGTGAAGTTATCACTTGAACCATAACTCTCCACCTCAAGCTTTCTGACATTTATTTATTGAGGGAATTGATTACAATGATCTTAAAGCTAATAGAGCTTTCTAATTACAACTCTTCTTTTACTCTTGCATAAAGGTGTTTAGCAGAGTGAGTAGGGAAAATCAATTACATTTTTCCTCCGATAATAACTTTGACACCGTACCTTTTTCATGGTCTTTTAATCTCTCTATTTCTGAGTATAGATTATGGGATTGAAAATTGGTGCAATGATGGTGTAAAGTAGTGCAAATATTTTATCCTCAGGGAAACTGATAGGTGGTCTAAGGTAGGCAAAGATTGAAGGTCCAAATAATAAGACAACCACAGTGATGTGAGACCCACAGTTGGAAAGGGCTTTGCGTCTTTCCTCAGCTGAGTGATTTCTTAAGGTGAATAAGGAGGACAAAATTTACCAAAGCAACCATTCCTGAACTAGCAACCACAAGAACACCAGTGATATAGTACAGGAAGTACTATCAGTACAGGCAACTTTAAGTAAAAGGAAAATATCACAATAGGAGTTATCAATTTCATTGGGGCCACTAAAGGGCAACCAGATTATTATAGAAAATTGGGAGAAAAAATCTACATCCCCACCAGCTCAAGAAACTGCATCTTGTCTTATTCATGATAATCGTGTAGTGGAGAGGTTTGCAAATGGCCACACAACAATCAAAGGTCATGGCTGGAAGGATCATGATTTCAATCATTACAAAGAAGTGCATGGAAAAGACCTGTAACATGCAATCACCATAGGAGATGAAATTTGTCCCCACTAACAAGTCACCAACCAGTTTGGGCATAACACTAGAGGTATAGCAGATGTCCATACAGGATAAATGGCTGAGGAAATAGTACATGGGATGTTGAAACAGAAGTCTGCATCAAATGGAGACAAAGATCAGAAGATTTCCCACCAACAGGGCAACATAACAAAATAAGAAGAGCACAAAGCAAAAGATTTGTATGTGGTTATCATAAGAAAGCACCAAAAGAATGAATTCTGAAATGTTCCTCTGAATTTCCATATATAGCTTTTATTTTATATAATGCACTAATAAGTTAGATCCTGAGGAAAAAAGGAAACGTACATTTGGATGAAAATATTTACGGTATTATCATAAACATAAAAATTCTCAAAAGATCATGCATGTAAAATCATAAATAAATACTTAATATATTTGCTCTTGGAAAACACAACTTATTTTTCTAATAGTTTTTATTTTTCCAAATACTCTGTTATGTTGATGACACTAAAGATACATATTATTCAGTTTTGACAATATAATTACTTCAAAAGGATAAAATGTGCTATTACTGTTATGTATAATATTTCTATAGCAATGAACATTAATTTAGCAATGCAGGGAATTCATTTTATGGTTAATTTTCTAAGACACTCTTTATTCATACCAGAGTTTTCTTTTTATGTCATGTTCCCTTCCCCCAGCATGATATGGATTACCTCCATGAATTTTCTGCATGCCTATAGTCAAGAAATGCACTGTTTAGCACAATGAGTTCCATAGTGGAAGATGGACTATGATTAACAGAACAAATATAACATTTTCTCCTGAACTAAAACAAGTATATAATATTAATACAGGGTGTCATTCACCCAGTGGGTTGGGGGGAAAATACACCAAATGTAAGATAATGGCTATAGTTAGTAGTAATATTTTGATAATGCTCTTTCATAGTATATTACAATTGTTTCAAAACAATGCAAGGTGTTGTTGTTGGGGTAAGGTATGGGAGCCCTGTAGGATGATAGGCACATTTGTTTTGTAAGTTCTCAACTTATAGTGGAAACATATTGTTTATGGATATTTATGTATGAATGATAAACTTCAATTTTAAAAGTTTTTAAAAATGCTTAATTTGTGAGCTGCTTGATTTGCATTGGGGTTATGGTCCTAGAAATAGGAAAGAAAATTGAAAGCTGGATATGGTAAACCCATCTTGCTGACAATGTTACAAGACAAACAACTGTGGAAATATATACAGAAAACATTAGAATTTATTGTCAATGACTGATAATTGAGAAAAATAATTTTGAAAAATATATTTTTATTTCCTGTTTGCATTTTAGTGAGAAAGAGTTTTATGGGTGCAATTAATATACCAAATAACTTTAAAAGTACTAACTGAAATGCAGAAGTATGTTAAATTCAGCACAATTTACAGGTTCTTTTAGAATAAATTACAGGTACCAAAAGTTTAAAGAGATGATGTTACTTAATATAACTATAAGACAAATATTGTGGTTAGGACATATACAGCTGCTACCTGTTGCATTAATTATACAGGCATTTGGTTATACTATTTTCTTGATGGTCAGGACAGGACTTCCACAAAGGCAATTGCAGATGTCCTTCAGAGGAGCTGCTCTTTTGTGTGCTATTCTCCCCCAGAGGTTTGGACTTACGTAGGATGAGGTGCGTTTTCCACCTTACTCTTAGATCTGGTGTTTTTGCCAAACCTTTGTCCCCCAGACAAAATTTTAATTATTCGAACTTTTTGAAGCAAGAATATGTATATGTTTACAAATCCAATATCTCCAAATTGTGAAGCTGTATTATTGGTAATACTTGAGCTGATTTTAGGTTGTAAACAGATATGACTTTAAAACATGAGCTATTTTTAAACTTTCACTGAATTTAATTCATAAATGGAGAAGGAATGCAGTATGAAGTAAAAATATAAGTGGGAGTTACAAATACAATACAGAAAGACTTAGAAATTGTGAGAATTAAGTAATGTGGATGATAACCCGCTGTAATTCAAGCTCTGCCTATGCACTGTTATAATTTTGATGATATAGAGAGAATATTGATCATCTAGATGTTTCCAATATTCAGATGTTTGACATCTAGTGAAATGATGTGTCTGAAGTATGGCTAATTTTTTGTTCTTTTTCATTTTTGCTAAATAAATTTTATATAGAAGTTATCTTCACATCTAAAAAGCTGTTCCACATTAGTAGGGGATGATAATCATCCATAATTCATTTAGAAAATTTCTACACCTTATTCCCAACAACAATTTAGGAAATTTACTTTTTATTACCCATTTGTGATTACATTTTTGCAAGGAATAAATAGGATTATTTTAATTTCTTCATTCACACTAGCTGTTCTTACTTAGAGAATTCTTTGGAGCTCTCTAAATTTGAATTTCAACATCTATTAAACTGCATTTAGATACATATTCGGGGAATCATGACATTTTTGATAAGAAATCTCCTGTTAGGTTAGGTGCTACATGATCCCTGATTATACAACTTTTTCTTACCTTCTTCTTTCTTTGAATGAAGGGATTAGGACTTAATTTATCCTGCAAACAAGGACACACATCCCCAATCAAATCCTATCATGAAATAATAAAAAACAAAACAAAACTTCAAAACAGATCTTAGGAAGGCAATTAGGACAAACTTCAATGTGGATTGTCATTGGTTAGTAATGGGCAATTTCTGTCTACTTTATATCACTATTCTGGTTGGTTTGGTTATTTGAATTGTACTTTGCATTGTGACTTTATTTTTTTATTATAGAAGTTGCGAGTTTACATGAAAATCATGCAGAAAATATAGACATTCCATATAAACTCCTATTACCAACACCTTGTATTAGTGTTACATTTGTTACAATTTATGAGAAAATATTATTATAATTCTACTAACTGCAGTTCTTAGTTTACCATAGAATTCACTGTCATGTACAGTCTTCTTTTTAAATTATTTTTACTCTGGTAACATACATACATTATAAAATTTCCACATTTAGCCACATTTACTTATATAATTCAGTATTCTTATGTTCAAGTGTTGTGCTACCATTAAACAGAAATGTGAATTACACTTTTTTTTGTATTGTTATCAATTCTGTTTGATCTTTATAATGAACCGTCAGCATTTTATGACTGGTTAAACCTGTAGGTCAAGTACTGACACAAAATATACACATTTGTACTGGTGATATCAGCATGTACCTTATATAAATGTACCTTACCTGATTCTGATTAAGTAGACGATTTCGGGAGAATGGTCTTTTGAAAGGGGAGAATTTCTTCAAAGACTGGAGGCTAGAATGGCACTGACAATCTGAAGATTTCCATTGTTTTAAATGCATAAAATCCAAAAGCTAAAACCCTGTGGATAATATACAGTCCAAACTAACACTGTAAAAGAATGTTTTTACTCTTTCTCAAACTGTGATATACCACATTTCATAATTTATTGACTTAAATTAATAGAAGGAAAGCTAAATCAATAATAGTATGAGTGATTACATGCACATCAATTCTGGATGGTCTTCATGATAGTTTCAAATTGCTCAGGAAAATGTTTTGGTCACAGATTGACCCCTCATTTACACAAAATGTAAGGCTATAAATTAGTGGCTCAAACAAATCTAGATCAATTCTCAGAAAACATCTTCAGTGTTGCATCCCATACATTTCCAGGACAAAAATTCCAATGTTTTTAAAGGAGAGTGAAAATTTAGTTACCCCTGACACCTTCCTGGATTCACAGAGAAGTATATATTTATTCCATAGAGAGTGGTCTAGTATATTAAATACTGATGCAGCTACTTAAACTTTAATCATATATAAAATGAAACAAAAACATTGTGAATAATCTGTTAATGCTGTATGAGCATATATGCCTTGAGAGTCATGTCTTATATGCTTATGCCTGGAAACGATATGCTCTGGAAGTGCCAAATAAAATCTGAGAGGAAAAAAAAATTTTTTTTGTGTTGCTGAAAGTTTTAATAACTTGTTTTCACAGAAGCAATTCTTAAAAGATCCTCACCAAACAATCCTAACCGGTTGTCAAAGGTTACAGTCCTCAGTCCTCCTAGGAATATTTAGACTGAAATTTGTTTTCCAGTTTTGCATTAGTCATGTTCCAGGCACTGTGTCTCTAGAGAGGAGTACTTTTATTCAGATCCAGAGAAATTCAGTAAATTCTGTCAGTTCTAGCTATTTTCCTCCTCTAAAGAACAAAATGGAATAAAGTAAATAGATGTGAAGTGTCAGTTAAAAATTAAGTCCATTATGCTTCCCCACTGTTCTCCTGAACCATTAGTCATACCCAAAAGCAATGAACTGTCATTGCTGAAGTGGAGGGTATTTTAAAAGCAGATGCTATGAAATGCATTGGCTTTTAACAATAGGAATTTATTTTTGAGGCTGAGAAAAATGTCCAAATAAAGCCATTATCATGGTGAAACTTTTTTCCTGAAGACTGGCTGCCAGCAATCATTGAAAACTCTGCCACATGGCAAGGCACATGACAGCAGTATCTGATGGTCTCTCCCTTCTATTCCAGGTTTCCTTGCTTTCAGCTTCTTGCTTCTGTGGCTTTTCTCTCTATTTGTTTGAATTTGTTCTCTATAAGGGAATCCAGTAAGATTAAGGCCCATCATGAATGTGGTGGATCATACCTTAACTAAGGTAGCCTTATCATAAGAGCATACTTACAATGGTTCCATACCCACAGGAATAGATAAACTTTAAGAACATGCTTTTCTCAGGTATTCATAGTGAGAAACCACTGTACTACACACTTTAGACCCCCAAAAGACATGTTCTTTCCATATTCAAAATACATTCATTCTATCATAATATTCCAAAAACCTTAAATCATTTCAGAAACAATGTTTAGTGCAAAGTCTCATCAAAATCAGTTATAGGTGTGGTCTGTCCTGGGCAAAATTTTCTCCCATCTATGGACCTGTCAATCTTAGAGAACAAGTTATCTGCTTCTAATATACAGAGAAAGGACAGGCCTAGGATAAACATTTCTATTCCCATAGGGAGAAATTGGAAGGAAAACAGGGTCACAGTTCCCAAACAATACTGAAACCTTGCAGGGCATACTCCATTAGAACTGAAAATCTCAAAGTCATCTGCAGAATGGTGTTTTGACATCTGGGAAAATGGAGCAGTAGCCATGCTCTCCCCAAAACACTAGGGTGAAAGCTCTAACCTCTGCGAACACAAGGGTGATAGAACCCTAAGTAATAGGCTCCATCCTCTGAGAAAACTGAGGTGGCAGCAAGACTCTCCACAATCTCCACAGCATAGGCTCAACCAACTCAGAACAGTTCAGTAGTGGCCAGACTCTCCTCAATCCCTGGGGACTATGCCCCACCCTCTTTGAAGACTGAAGTGGCAGCATTGTACCTGAACAATGGGCTGGAAGGCCTACCCTCTCCAATTGCCAAGGTAGACTCACCCTTTCTATACAAAGGTCCATTCTTGGTCCAAGAAGATGTCTTTGATCCAGTCCTCAGCTTCTATGGCCAATCCCCCCAAGTAATTTTCCTTAAATCTGTACCTTCTCTTTCCCTTTTAGTCAGGTTGTCAGTGGTTCTGTTCATAGAGATCTCACAAAAAACTTGTTGGTTTCACTTGTAGTGCACACAGGTCCAAACCATTAGACAAAAAATCTGTCCACAAATCCTTCCTGGATAATTGCATTTCCAGTTCTGACTTGCACTAAAATGGTTGACTGGTTCCATGTTCACTTTAGCCCTAACATGGAGCTCTATTCTCTGGATACTCACTTTCCAGAATCTCTGAATTTTCCAGACCATAAAAGTCTGTTTTTTGTGTGCCTGGGAGTTCATTTCTCAGCTTATCCCTTTTTTCTCTCATTTTCATCTAAACTGCAAGGGGAAACCAGGCTGCATTTATCATATTTAGTTTGGAAATCTCAGCTAAATATCCAAGCTTGTCACTTTCAAATTCTGCTGTCCATCCAATATTAGGACACAATTTTTTCCTAAATTCTCTGCCACTTTTAAACAAGCATTGCCTTTTTTTCAATTTGCAATGACACATTTATTATTTATGTCTTAGGCCTCATTGGAAGTGACTTTAGTGTCCATATTTCTACTAACAGCCTCTTCAAAGCGATCTAGGCTTTTTCTATCAAGCAGTTTGCAGTTCTTCAAGCATCTCCCCATTACCCAATTACAAAACCATTTCCACATTTTTGGTATTTGCAATGGCAATATCCTACTCTTCTGGTATCAAAATATGTTTCAGTTTGTTAGGCTGCTGAAAGTAGGTACCATGAAATGGGTTGGCTTTTAACAATGGAAATTCTTTAGCTTACAGTTTTGAGGCTGAAAAAAAAATGTCCAAATCAAGGTACCACCATGGCGATACTTTCTTCTGAAGACTGGCTGTCATTGTCAGAGATCCTTGCATCCTCTGCCACAGAAATGGATTAACTTAAAGAACACACTTTTCTGGGGTACATACAGTTTCAAATCACCACAGAGTGTTAGGCTGTAGCTATGTAAGAGAATAAGCAAAACAAATTATAATTAAAACAAATTTCCTGCTCCCATTGGGAGGGTGGAATAGTACCAAAATTTTTTGTCAAAAAGTTATTAGAGAGTTAAAGGAAGTTAGGAAACAAAAACAGTCCTTGTGGCAGTTTGATATAGTTATGAATTCCAGAAATAGATATGGATTATGTTTGTAAACTGGTGTGTTTTTCTGGGCATGATTAAATTATGATAAGGGCTTTTATTGGGCCACATCAGTAGGGCATTGAGTCCCTCCCCTTGGTGGGTGGGCACTCAAAGATAAAAGACTTGGCAAAGGACAGTGTTGGAGTTTTGAGTTGGAGTTCTGACGCTGAGTTTTAATGCTGGAGCCCAGTGGAGTAAGCACATAGAGGAGATTGTTTGTGAGGAAGGAGAGAAAGCCCCAGGAAAAGAGACGAGAAAAGAGAAGAGCGGTTCGCCTGACAGTTCACAGCTGGCGTTGTGGGGAAAGGCAAAGCCTAGCGAGCCTCATAGTCTACAGCTGACCTTGTGGAAGACACAGAGGAGCTAAGCCTGGAGAGAAATGTAGCTCCGGAAGAGAGGAACTGAAGAAGGCTTGCTGCAACACGTGGCAACAGACTTTGGTGAAAGAAGTAACTTAAACTTTATGGCCTGGTAACTGTGGGCTTCTACCCTAAATAAATGCCCTTTATAAAATCCAGCTAGTTTCTGGTATTTTGCATCAGCACCCCTTTGGCTGACTAATACGGTCCTCTATTCTGATTATTATCAGGCCATTTTTCCTGAATAATTAAAGAGCTACAAGGTGTATAGACTCAGAAATATCTGGAGTAAAATTCAGTTCACTACCTCACAATTGAACAAAAGAATTAGACATGTAGTCATGTAAGATTGAAGTATATCAATATGTTTTGGCATCTCACCTGGATCAGATCAATTCACTTAGAAAAATAATCATGATAATATAAAATTTTTTGGAAATTTACTATATGTCAGTCACTACATTAAGCATTTTAAGTTCACTATCTTAATCATTAAAAAAACATTTTCATGGGAATTATTACCTACATTACCTCTGTAAGCTTATAGAGGTTAAATAATTTGCTAAAGATCATAGACTTTATTGTGTGGTAAAATTTGCCAGAAGCTTATTCCATCTTTTAATACATTTAAATCTACATACATTTTAAATGGACAAAGAAAAATAGAACTTACTAAGGTAGGTTAGTACAGGGAAATGGTTGACAGACAACATGACCGTAAGACACTGCTGGGAAACAGCTACTACTGAAAACAATGCTGGAGGGCCCAGCTGAGACCTTGACCAGGAGGTCCCAGTTGTGACTTTTTCTGGGGCTAAAGGGAGGCCTCTGATAATTCCAAACATGCCTCCCCATTGGTCCTGGATAACCCCCAACAAAAGCCCTCACCAATGGCCCCCACCATTGGTGCATTAGCCAATAACAGCTGGGGCCCTTCCCCTTTGCATTAGCAAGGGGAGGAATAATTAATATATTCCACGTCTCTTGGGTGTTAGTTTATGCCATGTAACCATTTTGTTTGTTTGAAGATTTCTTGGATATTGTTTTCAATTTGTTCTGTGGTGTTGATCCAGGTGCAACAGGATGTGTTGGTGAGGGTGTCTTCATTTAAAAGGTTAGAGAAGGTCAACTGGTTTTCCATAACTACAGAGGCAAGAGATTTAAGGGAGGTAGTTAGTCCATCTAGGGCCTGTCCTGTTTTGGACACTATGGTTTCAAGGGTGATGGTAAGGACCCCAAACCCAATTCAGGGTACAATGATGCCGGCTAAGATTCCCACTTCAGAGGATCAGACTTAGTCCCCATTTGAAATAGTGGTGGGCAAGGTTAAACCCTCAAACTTCAAAGTTAAGGGCAATGTAGGTTATCCAGTCCACATTGTACAATAGACACCACGGTGGGGAGACATTGGAACCCTATAAGTACCCAGGTGGAATTGCAAATGAATGCATAACCTATGGGAAGACAAACAATTCCTGGAGCTTTTTTTCTGAAAGAGGTGTAAACTAGTGCCTTATTTTATTGACAGGTGCTTATGTGGTTTCTCATGTAAGGAGGGAATTGTTTACACACAAGAAAGGTTGCAAGGGGACCACTAGGTAAGCTCTAGCCTCTTGCCAAAGTTTTAAACTCCTGGCCACATATGTGGCATTGCAAAGGAAATACAAGGGATGTTAGCAAGGCTAGTTAGGGGAATTTAGATGTGGACTCCTGGCCGGTATAGGCAGGATTGCTGTGGTGATATTTGCTGGAGGCCAGAGAGTAGTGCTACAGATGGGGATCTGAGGTGTTAATAAGGGTTGGTGTGACAAATCCAGCAAGAAGATAGTTGACCTCCAGTGGCAGCTGCAGAAGACAACTGAAAAGTGGTATTGTGTTCCAGGAAGATGACAGAGGAATGGGTTTTCCTAGGGTAGTATGGAAGAAGAGGGACAGGAGAGGGAGGGATAGTTACAGTTTCATCACTAGGGAAGGATCAAAGGGCATTTAAGCTAGACAAAGGCAGTAGGTGCAAGAGGTATGGGAAAACAACCTTTGCTATGATTCAGATAAGGGCAGTAATGCTAATTAAAGCCAAGAGGACATAGCAGGGCAAGAAAAGGTGCCAAGTTAAATATTCATGTATTTGTTTCTGGGTATTTGGGGGGAAGAATAGGCATTAGCGAAACTACTTGGTTAAAGCAAAAGAAAAACAATTTTTAAGTATACTTAGCCAATGTCCCTTATCTTGGAAAAGCAGGTGTACTTCTGATGTAGATGGCTTCCAGACTTTATAAAGTCATAAAGTTAGGTGTACAGTGGGTTTGAGGTCTGGGTATGCTACATTCATCTAGTTTCTTGGCTACATAACATAAAAGAATTTAAGAACATGACAGTTTAGTTAGACCAGTAAAAAGAGTTTATTGAGAAATGAGGGCAAAGGACAGAATTATGTACCCAAGATGTAGATACAGGCTCCTCTAGGCAAGAGAGAGCATTTGGGGTTAGGGGGCAACCTTTATTAAGCCATTATTCATTCCTCCCCTTTCCTAAAGTTGGGGGATTAGCCCCAGATGTTTACTGTTCTGATTGGATATCCCACCTGTTAGTTCTCAGGGCCCAATGATGGGGCCTATTGTTTGGGGTTATCCGGGGCCTCCCGTTAATCTTGGAAAGAGTTCCAGGTGGGGCTGGGAGGTCTTTCCTTATGCATTCTTGGCAGAAGCTTTCCCTCGGTGGGTCTCTGTGTGGGGTGGTTTCACGGTTTTATAGAAAGGTTTGGTCCTTTCTACCATGGATCAAAGGAGTGTGTTTTCATGTGGCATTTCCAAAATACCCAATATCCGGGATGTACTGGGAGATATAGAGTCACTGGTGGACCTGTAGAAAGAGACTTAGAAATGGTTTTGTACAACTCATTTATCACTTGGGGTGTTATTTGGCAGTAAGATTACAGGGTGTCTTGAGACACTACCTCTTGGACCCATGGAAAAAGTGGCTTTTGTCTTCCAGTGACTATTTCATAAGGGGACAGTTTATGTGGCCCAAAAGGTCTTCCTCAGTGTTTCAGGAAGATTAGAGGAAAGACTTTTGTCCAGGGCAGAGAGAACATTTTTAACTTTGAATTTGCTTTCACACAGGTTTTCTTTTCTACCAACTACACTTAATAGTAGAGTTGAAATAATGAATAACACAGTGAGTATAAAGTTGAAGAATCAGAAATTGAGTTACTCCAGTTTTGTCATTCTGTGTGACCATGTGGAGTCTTTATTTGGAATGAAAACTTAAAACAGTAAAGCATTACAAATTCTGAGGTAAATATTTTTGCTTGATAGGGGCAAATTTTAGTTCATACATGAAATATTTTACTGAATTTTAATAATATCTTTAAAATGTTGTGAATACCTTTCAATAAAATAGATTAAAGAATAATATATCTTTAAAATGGAAATATAACCCTTATACTGGGTAATTATTTAAAGGCAATAATGATTGTTCATGATTTTACATAATTATTACTGAAAATATTTTGTCATATATAGAAGCAAAGTATTTACTTTAATAATCTGCTTCTACTGTCAAATGCACTCATTTTGCCAGTTAATGTCAGCTAATTTTAAACTCAAAACACCCTTTGAAGCATGCATTTATTCACAGTTTAAAGATTAACAAATAAAAAGGCTTATAGTGAAGCAACTTGGTCAACATCTTAAAATTAAAATTTGACAGGATCAGAATTTACACCATATTTGACCTGACATCAAAGCTGAGTCCCATCCATGCTTGTGAATTCTGCATCAGAAAATCAGAAATTGGTCAATTTATGGTAAATTCTAATTACAACACTGATGAAATACAAAGTTAGAGTTTATTGGTTGGATATCAAGCACATTTTTTGAAGCAGAAGGCAATATGATCAAAATAGTCTTTTAGAAATTTGTTCCTTTCATTCCTCAAGTCAATGTTTGGTCTAGTTGGACTTTACAGTGCACATTAAAATCTGAATTCCAGACATCTTCTGGGTGAGGTAGAGTGACTGGAAATAGACCTAGACCCATACATTGAAAATCTATAAAAGAAGGGAAAAAATAGAGAAATTTTCTGCTTGAGGTAGTGGAGAGCTACTGAGGGAATGAGATTTATAAAGAATAACACTCAGAAGGGGGGAGTAACTCAGAGAGGTGAGCTGAGCTCCAGCAGGCAGCTGAGGATCCAGGATAAATATACATTGAAAGCCACTGCTGGGAGTTAAAGGAATCAGATATTTGGTCACAGGTTTGGGGGATTCAATGACAAACCAGTTTTCCCCTCAGTACATTTGTCAAATATTGAGGACACATAGGATAACTATGGGAGAAAGACTTTAAAAAAATTATCATATAAAATATATGTCTACCTTTTTTGTCTAAGAGTAAGGTTTTTGAAATACATCTTGTTTTTGCATATACCATTAATTTCTTCATTTTTCTACTTGGTAGTATTCCATTATATCAATATTTTGTTTATTCATTCACCAGTAGATGGCCATTTGAATTTATTCATTCCAATTTGTGTCTGTAAGGAATGATACTGCTATGAGCATTCATGTACATGTCGTTGTGTAGACATATGTTTCTATTTCTCTTGGATAGATGGCTTAGAGT
>JAKSZT010049889.1:0-19523 GCA_026826555.1 Tolypeutes matacus | reverse complement strand
TTATGACCTGGTAACTATGGACTTCTACCCCAAATAAATACCCTTTATAAAGACCAACAGATTTCTGGTATTTTGCATTATCACCCCTTTGCCTGAATAATACACTATGTTTCCAGATCTATTTTAGGGCTTGGGATTAAGCACACACCTATTTAACAATGCTTAGAATGAAAATCAGCAATGGCTTTCAAATAAACTATTTCCCTTCAAAAAAGAAACGATGCCAACATAATTTTCTCAAGGCATTCTTCATCTTCAGGTTTCTCAGAGTGTTAATCAGAGGGTTGAACATGGGAGCAATGATGCTGTAAAAAAGAAAACACTTTATCATCTGGAAAACTTATGGCTGGTCTAATGTAAATGAGGAGAATAAGTGCAAAAAGTAACACCACAGCTGTTATGTGAGAACTGTAAGTGCAAAGAGCTTTGTTACGGCTTTCAGCAGGATAAACCATGATGATGTATAATATCAGAAAATAAAATCACAAAACTAACCAAAGCAATCACACCTGAATTGACAATTATCAAGAGACCAAATTTATATGTATAAATGCAGGCCAATTTCAGCAAGGATACACGTCACAGAAAAAGTGATTGATCTCATTGGGACCACAGAAGGGTAAGAAGATGGTGAGAAGAAATTGGTTGGCAGAGTGGACCAGTCCCCCAGTACAACAAACTATGATAATCATGTTACAGCTCTGCCTGCTCATGATGACAGTGTAGTGCAGGGGCTTGCTGATGGCCAATTAGTGGTCTTAGGCCATCCCTCTGAGGATAAATATCTTGATGCCTCCAAAGAAATGTATGGAAAAGAACTGTGCCATGCATTTATAATTGGAAACAGTTTTCACTTCTGCCAGGAAGTCAGTATTAAGTCTGGGCGTCATGGTGGATGTGTACCAATGGTCGGAGAGTGAGAGGTAATTAAGGAAGAACTACATGGATTGGCCAACTAACTGAATGCAGGAGATAGAAACCATTATGAGCAAGTTTCCCATTCAAACAACAATGTAAAAAAATAAAAAATAATATGAAACATAATATTTCTGTGGCCCTGTTTTGAGAAAGTACCAAGAGAATAAACACAATGACATTATACTTATTTTCCATGGACTAAAGAAATGAAAACGTGTAACAGGTACCTGAAACCACATAATACAATGTCACAAATGTTTGTGGAGAATATTTATGATTATACACATCCCATGAGCTTATGTTTAATAGCATGATTCCAGTTTTACAGAAAATGAAATTCTGATGTTTAATAAAAATATCTTTCCTGGTTTTCTCATGATAATTTCCATAGGTCTTTCAGAACATTATGTTCAACCTTGACAATGAAAATGAATGCAATCAATCAGTCAAATAGAAACTTTAAAAAGCCATATAGATATAAAATATTTTCTAATTCCAATGGAAATACAAATAGAACTATGTACTTAGAAAGGGTGTCACTCTGGATCATTATGTACACAAAATTTGTTAAAAACGCATGTATAGGTCTTGCATTGTCTTTGTTTAACCATGCAGAAGAAAATGCAAAGTTTTCATGGTGGTCAATAGTGCAATATATTCTACCTAAAAATAATTTTGGAATGGGTTAGAAAATAAAATTAAAGATTAATATATGATACGTACATGTTTAATAAGTAGAAAGAAAAAGTTCACTTCAAGAAAGCAATGCAAATTATTTGGCTGATATTTTTATTTTTTGTTTACCTCTTTCTTAGTGATTTGTGATGAGAAATGCTGATATTACACAACAGAAGTATAATTATACCCATTGATCTTTTAATGAAAATCATATACTTCAATGGACCACAGAATAAAGCATTAGTTATATTACAAAAGAGAAGTATAGGCAGTTTTACCTTTACCGCATTATTTAATGGTACCACAATGTGTGAATTTTGGAACTACTCGCTTTATCTGTGAATGTTATCACATTTAAAAGGGTGAAATTGTGACTGGATGTTTTCATAAACAGTTGTAAAGATCAAAACAATCAATAAATGACTATTTCCTTATTAATCATAGAAATATTAAAATCTGATTTATCAGATTTATCAAAATATTAGTGCTACCAAATCACTATTCTAGCACTTGTTACTGCTAAAATATTAGTGCTACCAAATCACTATTCTAGCACTTGAGTACTGCCCAATAAATTTGACTCTCGTACAGGAAATAAAATTGTAGTATCATAAAATCATTTTGCGCAATAAAAAAACTTTTAGGTCTACTAGTTAAATCCCTTTATTCTTAATAAATGTGTCTTTAATAATAGTCAAATATAGAATGAAAAAATGTTTTTAATCTCTTCATCATCCAGTAAATATTATTATATTAAACCAATAGCACTTGATATATGGAAATATAGCCTCTGCAGTTCGGGATGAACAGGGCTTCTGTTAACTTAGTTTGAGCCTCAACACTGATGGAAATTAGCATAGATTGATAAACACATGGTGCAAGTGTTTTTACTATAAATATTGACCATAATCTGAATCCTTAATACTCATCACCTTTCCTAAAAATCGGTGATACATCTTTGCCCCTAATCTAATAGCTATCATTCCACAGCAATTAATTTTTAATTCCCTCCTCATCTCTCAGATTATATTAACCATGTTGCTATCAAAATGAAAAAAAAAATTCCATTGCAATTAAGATGGAGCTGTAAGACAATTGAATTTATTTCTGTGGTGCAGTTTTAAGATTTAGAATTAACTTATAGACAAGTCCTTGATGATTAAGTTTTCTCAATATATATCCATTTATACTATGTAAATATTTCCTCATCTATAAGTTAAAAGAATATTTTTTATTTTGAAATAATATTTAAAATATTGTTTTGAACACTCAAAGTAATTGCCTATTCATTTACATGGACATAAAAGGAAAACATTATTTTAATCAACTGCCAGGAAATAAAACCCACCTTAATTGTTTCTCCCCATCTCTCCACTGAAAATGAAATGAGAAAATTATGGTTGACACATGGAATTATGATTCAGAAAAAATTAAGATTATTAGAGTACTCAGACAAAGCCAAACAAACATCTATCTGCATTTAATGGCACAAAATTAATACCCTTGCTAATTAACTGTGTTCTGACATTCTACCTAGACAATTTTAATAAAAAGTGTCTGAAACACCAATTGTCCCCATTCCCGAGGCCAGGGGTGATGATTATTTATCCCTTCTTGGAAATCCTTCCTGTTGAGTTAGCTTTCCCTTTAAAATAATGATTCTTCCTTCATAAACTGGCAATTATTTTCTAGCTTCTTAGTTTTAGAATGGAGAGGAACAGTTTCTATTGTGGATTTGGCCATCAATTTTATTAGTGAACGCTGCAAAATGATTTGATTTCCTTCCAAAATAACTTCTTCATCCAAAATATAGAGACATGATCTCCCTTAACTAAAACGGTGAGTTCTGAGCTTCAAATTTATAAATAGATAAAGGAGGGGAGTGGGTATAGCTCAGTGGTTTGAGTGACTGCTTCCCATACAAAAAGTCCTGGTACAATCCCTTGTACCTCCTAAAAAAAAATTAGATAAAGGAGAATTTTGAAAAGATACATGTAATAATATTTATCTAATAAAAATAGAATCATGTTCAGTTTGATACTCATACAAGACTAACAGTATTTTAGAGAGGTAAAAAACTGTTAAGGCTTTCCTGGTTTGATTATATACAAAATACCTTATTACTACTTAGCAAATCAGAACAGGAAAGCACAATTTTCTGAGCCCAGAGTACAAATTCATGAACCACAAAAGATGCAGAACTAAAGCAACATTAAATTTAAAGTTAAAACCCACACTTTTTCTATTAGCCTACTAATTTTACATAAAATCATGTAATCTCCACAGTTATTGTCATTGAAGTATTTCAGCTATTCTAAACTTCATATGTAGGTGAAAATGGTATAACAAATTAAGTCAAATCCTCTAAATCTATAAAAATACATATGGGTTTTGTTTATTTACAAGTATCATTTTAGTAAATTTCCTAAAAATATATATAAACATAGAAATTCAATATTATTCTGCATAGAATTAGAAAACTCATACCAGAAGTATTTGAAAACAAAACCAAACACTTGAATGCATCTTAATTAAGCCTTTCCAACTCATTTCTATATCTCTTTTTCCTTCTTTTCTTCTTCACATCTGCATGTAAAGTTAAGCATACCTTCCAATGTCCTGTGTGAGCAGAACAAATTGAGCACTTCTTGTGGTCCCTACACCAAGTGTTCTCATTCATTCTTCAAAGCAAAACAGTGATATGAGAACTAAGATCATCCATGAGAAAATCCTGTCTACGGTCAACAGGCAAAGTAGAGAAGGCCAATAAAAGTCAGAGGAATAGGTAATTCTAGCAAAAGTGAAGGGATAAAATCAGAAAGTGTTATAATGTGCATTGCAAAAGTAGACTGTGATTTACTTGATTCCTGTGAACAATAGAGGGACATTTCAAATGTCATGTTGCCATTTTTCTTTATGTATTCTATTCCATAATTTAAAAGGGTCAGAAATATTCAAGTTGCAGGGTGGATGTAACAGTGATTGAATACCTGCTTCACTTATGCTAGGTCCTGTGTTCAAACCCCAGTATCACCTAAAAATAAATAAATAAATAAATAAATAAATAAATAAATAAATAAATAAATATAAATAAATAAATAAATAAATTCAAGTCAAGTCTAAAACAATGCTCAAGTCATTGAAGCAACATAGCATATGAGGTTTGATTTGCCTCCAAATAATTAACTTGAAAACAATTCTATGATGTTTTTGCTTTATTTCAGTCCAGTCATTTCTGTATATCCTGAACACATCATTTTTAGACATTATTATAATTTTCTACTAAACATCTCCATTAATCTAGGTTATGTTTTAATTGTTGTGACTCTTCTTTATGGAGAAGAATTTCTTTCTCAGGATCCCCTCTGAGCTTCCCCTTCTCTCTGGATTTTTCTAGCCTTTTCCTCATCCTAGAATCCCATTTGCTCCCATGGATTCTCCAGTACCAAAAATGAAAAACCCAAATATGCCTTTCTATTCTGGCTTCTTTAAAAAATGTCCATTTTTAAAATGATGTAAAATATACTATCCCTCTACCATATCAAATGTATACATATGGATAAAACAAAATCTGATTACTGTATATGTAATTTTTTTCAAAGTATTCTTTCAGTCATTGTAGTATCACTAAATCTTCAAAATGGCAAAAAAAAAAAAAAATCAGAGAAAAAGAACTGCTCTTATTTATTTCTAGTTATAATTGCTCTCAACCTTTTAGAATATTTGCTCTTGTCTCTGACCTAGTATTTTCACCTAGGTAAACAGTATAGCTTTTTTATTACTTCATATCATGATCCCACAGTTTTATTAATTAATATTATATTTTACTTTGTGCATTACATCTTAATGGACACTATCTTGCCAGAGAAAAATATAGTTTCTTTGGTAATACAATACAAAAATTTATTGAAATCCTAGGCCAATCACACAATGGGATCAATGATTCATCAAATAAGTCATTTTTCTTGTTCATGTTATCAGAAGAGTAATGAAAGGGTTCTTTGGAGTTGCTTTCCTTAGAAAAGTCTTGGCAATGTAAACATATTTGGCCATGAGTTAAAAATGAGGGGTAGGCATTTGTTTAATAAGAACAGAGGCACAATAGGAGCAAATACCTGTTCTTTCCCAGTGTTACTGCCTGTACTTTTTGAGAACGCAGACAAAATACATCAATCATTTATTTTCTTCCCCTTAATATTTTTTTGATTCATCACTTAGAATGTTATGAACCTTCTATAAGTAAAGAATTGAAAAATAATTTGGTCAGAAAGAACATATATACAGGATATATTAACAACCTAAATGAATGTGAAGGTGTCTTTTTCTTTCTTGCATAGATAAAAAAAATATTGGACTAAGAATAATATTTATCTCAAACCTTTTCTCTCTAAAGTTAGGACATTGTTACATTGTTACTAATACTTGATATGATAGAGAAATGACTTACTATAGCACAACATTCATTTCTTTTTTAATAATTTGCCCAAATAATATTATATAATTCCTCTCTAATAGAATTCTGCTGTGATTTGTTTCTCAGATTATTTCTTTTCCCTTTCTTTCCCTTTCATTTTGTATTGCTATTAAACTTCTAGACCATTTTAAGATTTCAGTTAATCTTTATGTTTTTTTTATAATTCCTTTCTTAATATTACACCGTTTTCCACCACTTATAATTCCTATTCATTCTCACGTAGATACTGTTTATTTGTATCTTACTGATGATAAAAATATTTTCTCAAGTTTCCTTCTAACTCCCTTAGGAAATCTTTTCCATAAATCTACTCTTCCCAATATCTATAAACGATGTGTTTTATCTATGTGCCGTGGTGTTATATATTTTAATATAATATATAATTGTTTTGTTACTTTTCTCTTATAAAATATGAAATAAATATATACAAATTGATGCTAAATGAAACACTTTTGAAACCATAACTTCCCCTGACCCATTTCCTGTCTACTAGGCTGGTGAATCAATTCATTTCTCCTATTTATATATCAAGATAAACTGAGGTGTGGAATTTCTTCTCCAACACACAGTTGTGTATCCTTTCATCAAGTGGAAGTCTATTGGAAATGGATATGTGCTATTAATTTTCTCATCCTGTCTTTCTACATTCTGAATATATATTATGTAATAAACATTATGACAGAAATATTAAAAGCCATCAGACCTTTCAAATATTTGTCTCTCTTTCTATAACACTTTTTTTGTGATTCCAAAATAAGTATTTATTTATTAACAATTATTAAATTTCTGCATAAAAATCATCAATTGTTCCTCATTGAGGTTTTTTTTTTTTTGCTTCCAACTTTTTTTTTAATAATTTATTTATTTTTTATTGTGTGTAAAAATCAAAATTTTCACAATACATACCAAAATTTGTAAAATGATATATAAATATATATATGCATATATGTGCATTTGCTTACAAAAATGTTATTTATATATATATAAATATATTTTAAGAGGTGCTTAGATTACCTAAAATATTACATGGAACTCACTGGGATTCCCATGTTGCCCACCTCCCACACGTCCCACCACATCCCACACAAACATCTCGGCAATGAGAGGACCACTTTTTCTTCACAATTTAAACCAAATTCTATTCTATGTGGAATTCTTCATTTCGTAATTTATTTAAGGGTCATCATTCATGATTTAGTTGAAAGCTTATACTACAAGCAAATTAAGCTCAATATTATATGTTTTTAATTTTCTGAAGACCACTTTTAATCTCCATTTTCTACAAAATGTCCAATCGTTGAGTGGTATAAAGTTTCACTGACAAATTACTAAAGTTCATTTTCAGCCTCACCTATAAGACTATAAGACACAGCCACCTTTCATTTTTCATGTATTTATACTACAAATAGAACTTCATCCAATTCACTCTTACATGGGAAATTGTCACATGACTTGTAATTCTCCACCTTACACTTTCTCAACATTTATGAAATTAGGGAGTTGGTTTCAATGATCTGACAACCGATGGAACTTAGTTTTCCAAGTCCACTTTACTCTCACATAAAATTGTTTAGCATATTGAGCAGCACAAATCAATTGTTTTTCTTCTAAGAATATCTTTTAACACCAAACCTTTTTCATGCTCTTTCTCATATCTGACTTCTAAATATATAGATAAGAATTAAATATGCTATGAAATAGCATAAATACTTTATCCTCAGGGAAGATTGTATGAGGTCTAAGTAAAGCAAACATTAATTGCCCCCAAAAGTAATGCTACCTCAGTGATATGCAACCGAAATGTAGAGAGAGATTACAAAATTACGCAAATTATGCACAATTTGCAAATTACGCAAATTATGCACAAAGCAAATTATGTTTATATCATGGTCCCATGACAATTAATATGTTCCTCTGATGTTCTATATTTTGAATTTATTATATGCTATGCACAAATAGTATCTGAAAACACACTAACAGGTATTTGGAAGAAAACAGTTATAGTATGATCACAATTATTTAAAAAGTGTCAACACATAATAAAAGAGGCTGTATAAATAATATTTATTAAATATATCCTTAGGAATCACAGTTAATTTCTCTAATATTTTAATGTTTTCAAATATTCTGTTATATTGATGACACTAAATATGCATCTCATTCAGATTTGAAAATATTATGATTAAATTATTCCTATTTCCAAAATGGAAAATGCCCTATGACTATTATTTATAATATTTAAGTAATAATACAAATTTATTAAGCTCAATGCAAGAATTTATTTTTATTGATAATTTCCAATTGTGCTCTTTAATCATAGTAGAGTTTTCATTTATGTCTTGCTACCTTCTCCAGCATAATATGGATAACTTCTCTAAATTTCCTGCATGCATATGATCAAGAACTGCAATTGCAGTTTTAAAAATTCACCTAAATGGCAAGGTGCTTGATTTGCAGAGTGGGTAGCATTCCTTGAATTTGAGAAGAGGAAGGTGGCTGTATATTGAGCTTGGTATACCAATATTACTGTGTTAAAAGACGTAAAATCGTTTGAATGCATTCCGCAAAAAGAAGAATTTTTGCCGCATTCTGAGATTTTGAAAAATAATTTAAAAAGTTATTTATCTCTCCTAATTGCATTTTAGTGTTAGGTTGTATTCAACTTAAACTTGTCAGTCATTAAACTAATGGTGCATATAGTAAAGGAAAAAAAAAAAGATTAATTGAAATGCACAAGTACTTTGAGTTCTGCACAATTTATGTGTTTTGCTAGAATAAATTATTGGCACCAAAGTTAATCAAATGATTTTATACAACATAATCATATACAAATATTGTGGTCAGGAACTAAATACCGTTTATCTGTTACATGACGTATTCATATATTCGGATGTATTATTTTCTTTATGATCAGGACAGGATTTCCACAAAAGCAATGGAAGCATCTACTCCAAAAGAATTCCTCTTCTGAGTGCTGTTTTCCCCACCAGTTAGGAATTAGTTAGGCTCAAGGTGGGCTTTCCACCTTACTCCTAGATTAGCTGTATTAGCCATATCTCGGCCCAATGGAAAACATTTTTAATACAGAATTTTTTGAACCAAATATGTGCATAAATTAAAGTCTATCATTTTCCGCATCTTGAACCCATATTTCTGGTAATTGAAGTAATATTAGTTGGTAAAAAGACATGGCTTTAAAACACCTTGTATCATATATTGAAAGAGTAATTCCCTTTTCAATTTTAGCTCAGTATCTTTGACTACATTAAAAAAGGAAAGTCTCAGTTTGGTCATATTATGGCGGCGATATTCTAAGACTCTCTATTCTCCATTTTCAGCCTAAAAACAGCAGGCCTCATCCTTGAAATTGTCTACAAGTTTTAGGACCTCAACAAAATTTAATAACTTTTTCTCATTTATTTAAATTTATTTAAAATTAGAATAGAAAACAATGCCTCATTTATGAAAAATATATACTGCATTCTTTTTATATACATACATTGAAACTGAGGTGAATTTTAAAAAGTATTATTACTAAGTGAATCTAGTTAGTAGAATGAATTAAGAACTGAGAAAAGAGATAAAACAAAATGGATTTACTATGGCTAAGAGATTTAAAATGGAATCTGTACACCATTCAGGAAGTTCCTATTTTGCACATTTCAGCCAGCTATCACAATCAGATAAGGATGAAAACCCAAAAGCAACAATGTTTCTGAAGATATCTCGATGCCATGCACAACTACAAGATAAAGAAATCAGGAAACTCTTTAAGTTGAAGAAGATTTGGAAAGCCCCAAATATCTACCAATCATAATGCTTTACAAACAACTTACATAATCATCTTATTGTTCTTTAAAAATCCTTGCCTGGAAGCCCCAAGATGAAAAAAAATTTGGGTTGTTACCTGAATTGCAGTTAGAACCTAAATAAATGCTTGTTTCTGAACTTAGAATGAAAGCTTTCAGTCTTTCACAATTAAATAGTATGTGAGCTGTGGAGTTTTCATATATACCTTTTATTATGTTGAGAAATTTTTCTTATATTCATAATGTTTCTAAGAGTTTTTTTACATGAAGGGGTACTGGCTTTTGTCAAATGCCTTTTCTTTATCAGTTGAGGTGATCATGTGTTTTTTCCTTTCATTCTGATAATATGGTTTATTACATTAATTCACTTTCTTATGTTGAACCACCTTTGCATACTAGGGGTAAATTCCATTTGATCATGGTAGTTTAAGTCTTTCAACTTGCCATCGGATTCTGTTTCCTAGCACTTTTTGAGGATTTTTCCATCTATATTCATAAGAGATATTGGTCTGTATTTCTATTTTCTTGTAGTAACTTTAATTGGCTTTGGTTTAAGAATGATGTGGGCCTCATAGAATGAGTTAGGGAGTGTTCCCTTCTCTTCGAATTTTGATAGAGTTTGAGCAGAATTGGATTTAATTGGAATGTTTGCTAAAATTCCCTTATGAAGCCATCTGGTCCTGGCCTTTTCTTTTTTGGGAGGTTTTTGATTACTGACTTAATGTCTTTATTATTAATTGGTTTGGTGAGATCTTTTATTTCTTCTTGAGTCAGTATGGGTAGTTTGTGTGTTCCTAAGAATTTGTCCATTATATAATTTATATATAATTACATATAAATTTATATATGTAGTTTATTGTATAATTTATAAATATATAATTATATATTAACTATATAATTATATATAATTTTATATATTAGCAATATAATTATATAGTTATACAATTTACTGGTATACAGTTGTTAATTGTATTTTCTTTTAGCCCTTTTTATTTTAGCATAGTCCATAGTAATGTCCCATTTTCATTTCTAATTTTCTTTATTTGTATGCTCTCTTTTGCTTTGTCAGTCTAGGTAAAGGTTTGTCAATTGCATTGATCTTTTCAAAGAAGCAAATATTGATTTTGTTGATTCTCCCTGTAGTTTTTTGTTCTCTATTTCATTTATTTCTGCTTTTGTCTTTGTTATTTCCTTCCTTCTGGTCTCTTTGTGTTTAATTATCTTCTTTTTATATTTTTTCCAGGTTTGAGGTTGGGTCTCTGATTTGAAATTACATATTTTAATGTAATCATTTAGAGCTATAAATTTGTCTCCCAGCACTCGCCTTGTTGTGACCCATGTTTTGGTTTGTTGTATTTTCATTTCCATTTACCTCAAGATATTTCCTAGTTTCCGTTGTGATTTCCTCTTTAATCCTTTGATTGCTTAAGAGTACATTGTTCAATTTCCACGTATTTGTGACCTTCCTATTTTTCCCTCTATTATAATTTTTAGTTTCATTCTGTTATGGTCAAAGAAGATACATTGTATGATTTCAATATTTTTTTTAAAAATTTATTTGTTTTGTGACCTAGCATATGATCTATCTAGGAGAAAGGTTCATGAGCAATTGAGAAGAATGTATATTCTTTTGTCATTTGGTGAAACTATCTGTGTATGTTTGTTAGGTCCAGTTGGTTTAGCATATTGCCCAAACTTTGTATTATCTTATTGACCTTCTGAATAGATGTTCTCCCCATTATGGAGCGTGGTGTATTAAAGTCTCCTATATTAATGTAGAATCATCAGTTTTACCCTTCAAATCTGTCAGTATTTGCTTTTTTATTTTGGGTCTCTACTATGAGGTGCATATGTATTTGTAATTGTTTCATATTCTTGTTGGATTAACCCATTTATCAATATAAAGTATCCTTCTTTGTCCCCTGTAACTACTTTTTATTTAAAGCCTAGTTTCCCTTATATTAGTAAAGCTATTCCAACTAAATCTTGCTTACTACTTGCATGGTATATATATTTTTTCTTATCCTTTCACTTTTCAACATACTGGTATCTTTGAATTTAAGGTGAGTCTCTTGTAGACATTATATAGTTGGATTGCTTTTATTCATTCTGCCAATCTCTGCCTTTTTAATGGGAAATTTTATCAATTTACATTTAAATTACTACTGATAACTCAGGACTTTCTTCTGCTATTTTTTTATTCAACCTTAATAAGTTTTATACTTTTTGTCCCTAATTCTTCCATTAATACCTACTTTTATATTTATTTGATTTTTGTATTAGACCATATTGTGTGTCTTCTCTATTCTATCTGAATATATTTTTCATATATTTTCCTTGTGGCTACAATTAGGGTTAAAATCTGACCTCCTAAATAGAATACAATATTTGGTTTGATACCACCTTGTCTCAATAGTATACACATATATTTGTCCTATACCTCTAAATCCACCCACCACTTTTCTACTCATTATCACTTATAACTTTTTTACATTTTATGTCCAAAAGTAGATTTACCATTACTTTTTAAAATCATTTTAATATATATTATTAGAGAAGTTGTGAGCTTACACATTAATCATATATAAAGTACAGAATTGACATACAACACTCTTCCACCAACACCATACATTGTAATAGATAATTTGTTACAGATTATGAAAGAACATCATATGTATTCCCCTCTCATACTTTGTCTTTTAAAAAAAAAAATATATATATATATTTTTTAATAAATATTTAGATTACATAAATGTTACATAAAAAATATAGGGATTCCCATAAGCCCTGCTCCCCATACCTTCCACATTCTCCCACATAAATAACATCCTTCATTAGTATAGTACATTCATTGCAATTGATAAACACATTATGGGGCATTGCCACTGAGCATGGATTATAGTTTACAATGTAGTTTACACTCTCTCCCACACAATTCTGTATGTTATGGGAAGATATACAATGGCCTATATCTGTCCTTGCAATATCATTCAAGATGATTCCCAAGTCCTGAAAATGCCCCCCATATTATACCTGTTTTTACCTCTCCCTGCCCTCAGAACCTCAAGTGGCCACTGCCTCCACATCAATGTTGTAATCTCTTCCATTGTTAGAATCACAAGTCTATAGTAGAATAATATAAGTCCACTCTAGTCCATAGTTCATTCCCCAATCCTGAGGATTCTGGGATGGTGATGTCTACTCCATCTCTAATTGAGAGAAGGCTTTGATCCTATAAAGCCAATGGATGGGACTCTTGCTTGCAGTTGTAGGCTCTCTCGTTTCCTTGATATGGTAGATGTCTAACCTCACCTCCTTGATAGTTGTCCTGGGTGAGTCCAATGAGCTGTAGAGTAGGTATTGCAACTCCGCTGAGCCTCACGGCCCAGCGGGTAAATGGACAGCCCAAAGATTCAAGACTCTTGGACGTACACCTATCAAATTCAACACCAACTACAGGTTCAAATACAAGGGACAGATGAGCCATGTGTAAGGAAGCCATAACTGAGTCCACCTCTGGCACACTCAGGAGCACAAACTCCAAAGTAGGGCCCACTGGCATTGCACCAATCTCTGGAGTGATCTACCATGACCATAGGACCTGGGTGTCTCCAGAGCCCTCAGGATCCCCACTATTTGCGTTAGTATCTACTTTGGCAGTCTATGAGGTCCTGCTGAGACATGCATAAGCATTACCTCTGGGATGATCTCCTGACTCACTTTGAAGTCTCTTAGCCATATAAACTCATTTGTCTTTACCTTTTCTCCCTTTTATTCGAGGTCTTTTTCCAGTTGCATTGTTAGTTGGTGCTTGGTAGTATTCCCTCAGTAACAGGGAGGCTTATCTCTGGGAACCATGTTCCACACTGGGGGGAAGGTAATGCATTTATACACTGAGTTTGCCTTAGAGAGAGGCTACATTTGAGAAACAAAGAGGATCTCAGGAGGCAACTCTTAGGCACCCCACAACACTAGGCTAAGTTTCAATTTCAAGAGCAAAGGCTCATAAGTATAGTCGTCAATATCAAGGATCCATCAATGGACAATTCTCCTTGCCCCTCTACTTGTAGGATTGATGCTGTTCTATTAGAGAAGGTGGCAGAGCTCTCCAGGATAGGATTTCAATATTCTTTCAGTTATTGGGTGAATCTTCACCCAATGTGACAATTCCCTGTGAATATTTGAACACATACTTTCTATGTATGCCCAGGTGAACTTCCTCCCATATATTCCCCATTACTGACAATCCACACAAATGATTCTCCCCTGCCCCAGTTGTAACCCTTCTGTGATCCAAAGCTTCTTCAAACATGAAGCCAATAATATAGCCAAATACAATAAATAGGAAAATGAAATAATAACAATAAGTTTAAATAGAATAAATAAAATACATAAAAAACTAAAAATAAAGTTAAATAAAAAATTGGAATATTAATTTTTTTGACATTTTGCCTATGATTACTGTAATATCTGTTGTCCTGTACGTATAGTGACATTTTCTTCCATTTATTCCTCAGTGTCTTACTTTTTTTCCATTTTGTTTTCAAAGAAGTTTTAGGTCACAGTAAAGTCTCAAACAGAATACAGGGAACTCCCATATACCCAACATCCTCCCCTTTTCCCCCTTCTTGTATGAATACATTTTTATATGTGGATGTTACATTTATTACAAATGATATACAAATAGTGAAACATAGCTACTAACCAGGTCAATGGTTTACATTATGGTTTAACTTTTACACCGTACACTTTTATAAATTTTGATGATATTCAACATGGCCTATGCATATCATTGCAAGATCACGTAGAACCCTTTCATTGCCCACTAGATATCCCTTGTTCCATATATACTGTTCCTCCTTCCCCCTCCCCTTGGGACCTACAGCGACCACCTGGCTTCATTCATTGAATGACAAGATTCATAGTTACTTGCAACGTTTTGACACTCTGGTTTGTCCTGCCCTATTAGGACCCACCCATGCTCTTGAGAGACTGCCGCACCTGTGTTTGAGAACATATCGGTCCTACCCAGGATGGGAGTTCAACTCCTTCCTGCTCATTATGTGAGTCTCCGCCCACTGGTACAGCACATTATGACAAAATAATAACTCGCACACTCCCTAGAAGCCTGCCCCAGGTACTCCCTGTCCCAAATCCCCCCATCCAACACCCTAGACCAGTAACCTTTCCTTGTCATAATGCTGTAATTGCTTTCCCAACTTTGTACCTTCAACCACATATCCACCAATCCCCAGTGTTCACCTGGTCCTTTCCCCAACCCACACCCGTTTGCATGACCTGCACTGCCTAATCCAATAGTATCACTGTTATATCCCTTCACTATCCAACTACATACTTCCACCTTATCATGGATTTTTCCTTTATGAGTGTTGGCTCACAACCTTCTTCTCCCTTTTTATTTCCTGTAAACCTATCTTCCAGACTCTAGCTCTCTGAATCTGCTTGATTTTCTTAATTTATATCAATGAGGTCATGTAATATTTGTCCTTCAATGCCTGGCTTGTTTCACTCAACATACAGTCCTCAAGATCTGTCCATGTTATCCTGTGTGTTAGCACTTTATTCCTTCTTAAACCTAAGTAATATCCCATTGTATGTATATAACCCATTTTTTTTATACAGTCAACTGTTGGTGAACATTTGGGTTGATTCCAACTTTTGGCAGTAGTGAATAATGCTGCTATTAACATTGGGGGACAAATATCTGTTCCTGTCCTTGCTTTCAAATCTTCTGAAAATACCCAGCAGTGGAATTGCTGGATCATATGGCAGTTCTATAGTTACTTTTTTGAGGAACTACCGAACTGTTCTTCATAATGAGTAGACCATCCTATATTCCCACCAGCAGTAGATGAAGGTTTCCATTCCTCCACATCCTCTCCAACACTTGTATTCCTTTGGCTTTTTAATAGCCACCTGTCTAATGGGTGTAAAAAGGTATCTCATTGTAATTTTGATTTGCGTTTCCCTAATAGCTAGTGATGCTGAGCATCTTTTCGTGTGCATTTTAGCCATTTGTATTTCTTCCTTGGAGAAGTGTCTTTTCAAGTTGCTTGCACTTTTTTAAAATAGGTTGTTTATCTTTTTACTTTCAAGGTGTACAATTTCTTTATATATGCTGGATGTTAGGCTCCTGTCAGATATATGGTTACCAAATATTTTCTCCCATTGGGTAGGCTGCTTTTTTATTTCCTGGATAACCTCCTTTGAGGTCCAAAAGTTAACTATTGAAGAGATCCCGTTTACCTAGTTTTTTCTTTCGTTGCTTGTGCTTTGGGTGTGAAGTTCAGGAAACTGTTTCCTATTACAAGGTCCTGTAGATGCTTCTCTACATTATCTTCCAAGATCTTTATGGTCTTGGCTCTTATATTTAGATGATTAATCCATCTTGAGTTGATTTGTGTATAAGGTGAGAGATTGTGTTCCTCTCTCATTCTTTTGGATATGGATATCCAATTCTCCAAGCACCATTTGTTGAAGAGGCCATTCTTTCCCAGTTGAAGGGGCTTAGTGGCCTTGTTTAATATCAGATGATTGTATATGCAAGATATTTATCAGAAATCTCAGTTCAGTTCCTTTGGTCAGTATGTCTATCCTTGTGTCAATACCATGAAGTTATGACCACTGTAGCTCTGTAGTATGGTTTAAAGTCAAGTAGTGTGATACTTCCAATTTCATTTTTCTTTTTCAATATGTCTTTGGCTATTTGGGACCTCTTGGTCTTCCAATTAAATTTCATAGTCAGTTTTTCCAATGCAGTAAAAATGCTGTGTTGATTTTTATTGAGATTACATTAAATCTGTAGTTTGGTTTCAGTAGGATACTCATCATAATGATGTTTAGTCTTCCTATCCATGAACAGGAAATATTCTTCCATTTATTTAAGTCTTCTTTGATTTACTTTAACAGTGTCATGTGGTTTTCTGTGTATCAGTCATTTACATGTTTAGTTAAACTTATTCCTAGGTATTTGATTTTTTAGTAACTATTGTAAATGGTATTTTTTTATTTGCTCCTCAGATTGCTCATTATTGGTGTACAAGAAAACTACTGATTTTAGAGCATTTATCTTATAACCTGTGACTTTACTGAACTCATTTATAAATTCTAGAAGCTTTGTTGTAGATACCTCAGAGTTTTCTATGTATAGAATCATGATGTCTGCAAATAGTGAGATTTTTACTTCTTCCTTTCCAATTTAGAAGTCTTTTATATCTTTTTCGTGCTTCAGTGCTCGATAAAGTACTTTGAACACAACGTTAAATAGGAGCAGTGATAGTAGGCATCCTTGTCTTGTTTCTGATCTTCAAGGGAAAGCTTCTAGGATTTCTCCATTGCATATGATCTTAGCTGTGGGTTTTTCATAATATGCTTTATTGTGTTCAGAGAGTTTCCTTCTATTCCTATCTTTTGCATTGTTGTCATCAGGAAAGGGTGCTATATTTTGTCAAATGTTTTTACTGTATCTGTAGAGTTCATCATGTGATTTTTTCTTTTGATATGTTTATGTGATATACTACATTGATTAATTTTCTAATGTTGAACCATGTGTTGCTGAATATGATAAGCAAATATTTTGTTGAGGATATTAGCATCTAGATTCATTAGAGTGATTGCTCTGTAATTTTCCTTTCTTGTGGTGTCATTGTTTGGCTTTGGTTTGGGGTTATGCTGGCATCATATAATGAGTTAGGCAATGTTCCTTCTACTTCAATTTTTTAAAGAGATTAAGCAGGATTTGTGTTAGTTCTTTCTATAATGTTTGGTAGAATTCACCAGAGAAGTGGTCTGCTCCTGGGCTCTTCTTAGTTGGGAGGTGGTTGATGATTGATTCTATCACATTACTTGTGATGGGTCTCTTGGCATATAATTTTTCAAAGTATCCTGTTATGATACTCTTTATTTCTGTGGGGTCAGTGGTGATATCCCCTTCTTCACTTCTTATTTTTTGTAAATAATAATAATAGCAATAATAACAGCAAAAACTAAAAGAGGAACAGTATAAGACCTAGGAAAATGAATAATTAACTCACCTAAAAAGTGTAGACTTATAGGATAAAAAAGTGGTGTGTAAACAATGAAATGGGAAACCCAGTAGAGAAAAATATATGGAAAGAATTAAAAAGCCACAATGATGCAGGTGTAGGGAAAAAGAAAAGAAAAGACAAAAAGAAAAAAAAGTTAAAAAAAGAAATACTGACAAGATAGAAATAAGAACCAGAAAAATTGAGGGCTAAACAAAGAGATGGAATGTAAGAACAACAACAGAAAGCAGAAGATAGAAAGATGAATGAAGGAAAAGAGACAGCATTAGTAGACAAAATCAGTATACACATAAAAGGGGAAACCAAGGAAGCGGAAACACAGCAAACAAGAAACAAGCAAGCAGCACCTAATTTTTAAAAAAAAGTGTGTGGGGGAGCATGAAAGAGGAAAAGAAAACAAACAAACACATACACACACACACACACACACAAGCAAGCAAGCAAACAAAAACTTAAGGAAAAACAACTTTCCTCTTTAGCCCCCTGAAGGAGCTTCTCAGGCTGCCAGTGTTCATCAATCAATTACCCTGCAGCTTGCCCCCTGCAAGTTTTGAAGGGAGTTGTAGTGAGTAAACTAAGTTAAAATTTTTTAAATGCAACCTATTTTTAGGAAAAATAAGAGAAGCTAATACAAAAATAATGTCTATGTTTTCATTGTCCTAAAGTATCACCTGGATGTTTGTTACCCTGGTGGATCACTATTTTAAGAGGATCTGGGAGTCAAACTATGGACCTTATATATTCCAGGCGGAAACTCCTCCACTGAGCTAAACTTTCTCATTAGGTCACTTAGCTCTTCAGGAATCTATCCAGGCACTTTCCCTCAGGCAAGTTTCACTCTTTGCAGTTGGGTAGATTCCTGCTGATTAAGAGCCTGTCTGTCCCTGCCCCCTTTCTTCCTATTGTATTCTCTCTCAGGGCAGCAGGATGCAATACATTGTGTGAGAGGATCCCCCCCCTCACCTCTCCTTGTCGGGTTGATTTTCTTTCTGAAATTCAAAATGGGACCCTGGTGACTGAACTCGCTGCAGAAAAGTGACTCTCAATCCTCTTCCAGAATACTCGCTCCTCCCAGGGGACCCTAAACCGGCTCTTGGAAGCTTATTAAGTGTTTTCTACTGTCCACTTTCCTTAGAGGAGTTGGGATTTTGATAGTTTTCAGCACTGGGCTAGTCAATTGCTTGTGTCTGCCCTCTCCCAGCCCAAGTTTCTCTAGCCCAGGGCAGTTAGATAAATCAGGCTGCCTGAGCATATTTACCTCTCTCCTCTTCCTGGTGCCACCTTGTGCTGGCTGATATGATTCCCAAAGCTCAAAGGGGATCCAGGCAACCAAACCCCCAGAAAGGATACTCCTCTCCACCCTGCACCAGAACCTTCCGACTCACAGAGAATGCTACCTCTGGCTTGGTGGCTGGCAGGAGTTGGAGCTCACGGTGGCTTTTTGCCTTGAGGGTGGGACTTTGTCATCCATCATTTCTAGCCACAGGGTCAAGAAACTCACAGTTTTACCGTGAGCTCTTTATCTCTTTGTCCAGCTCTCTCCAGATCAATGCCTTGAAGCATCCTGCTTTGTGGGTT
>JAKSZT010049875.1:438562-481854 GCA_026826555.1 Tolypeutes matacus | reverse complement strand
ACATTTTTCAAACCCAAATTCAAGGATATTCTATAAAATAAGTGGCCAGTCCTTTTCAAAGCTGTCAAAATCATGATGACAAAAAAGATTGGCAAACTATCCCAGATTGGAGGACACTAAAGAGGGACTAAATGCAATGTGAGATCCTGGATTGGATCCAGGACCAGAAAAAGCAGATCAATGGGACAACAATGTGAAAATGAAATCAGAATGAAATCTGTAGCTTAGTTAGTAGCATTGCACCAATATTAATTTCTTAGTTGTGACAAACGTACCGTGGTTAAGTATGATGTAACATTAGGGAAGCTGGGTGAAAGGCATATGGGAATTCTCTGTACAATTTTGGCAACTTTTCTGGAAATCTTACATTATTTAAAAGGAAAAAGTTGAAAAAAATAGAAAGCTAAGCCCAAAACTTTAAAATAAAGGCTCCATATTGGGGAATGAAGGAAACTGGATAGAGGCAAATGAAGTAGAAACTGGATTTTCTGATATACTTTGTTTTGTAAGCTTGACTTTGGAATCATGTAAATATTTCACATAACTGTAAATAAAATGAAAATTTAAAAGCATTTCCTAAAAATCAAAATAAAACAAATAACTCTAACTGCATAGTAGGTTAGTGGCAAAAGCACAGAAAGAAGGACTATTTCAAATGACTTTAAACCACAGTAATTTGACTGTATATCTCTAGTGAGATATATCCTAAGGACAAAAAGAGCTAAACATTCCAGTCATGTCTTACGTGCTGAAGCTGGGTCATATGGCCACCCTGAGTGGCAAGGGAATCTGGGAAAGCATATGACTTTTTACTCTCTATAGTATGAGGCATCAAAGGAGAATGGGGTTGGAAATGGCTTTGGGACGGCCAATCAACAGTGCCAGCCATTGGTATCTTCTGGGGCCACCTCCTCTCTGTTCTCACTCGCCTTGATTGAATGAGGTAAAACCTTTTACCAATAGCAGATGAAACAGTGGTGGCAGAAATGCTTCTGCATTAAGTGTTCTGCCACCTTACTAAGGTTGGGACAGCCACCATGATAGATTTGGACAGCAAATCTGGAACCATTTCTTTTCTGACCAATGGAAGAAAAATTCTGAGTTTGTTGTCAATGGTTACTTATGTCTTGTCTCCAGGCTAACAGGGGAACACTGTTTCCATCACTTCTTTTTATGCTGAAGAAAATGGCCACCATGCTTAAAGACTCTGCATTTCATGACAAGGCGTGCAATTTTAAAAGAAAGAGTAATAGAAGTTGAGAATCTGGGCAGATGCATGATGTGTAAATTCAACTGTCATTATGCAAATGCATTTGCACGTAATAAATCCAGAGATAGCTGATTATACTTTAGAAATATTATAAAATAATAAAATAATATTAAATTATTTTGACATCTTGCAGGAGGTAGATAAGTTGTGAAATATATGCTATAGTATACAGGGTAGCATGTTAGCAAGATGTCTTTTGCTAGAAAATATTTTAATGGAGAAACCATCCATCAGCACATTTCCAGCTTTGTTTTCTTCCTTGATTTCATGGACACATTTAGTAGCAGGATGAAAAAAAGGGAGGAAGCCTTATATGTTTGGGTAGCAGCCTGTGATAGTTTCATAAACTTTGCCTCATGTGATACTTAAAATAGTGAAATATGTGAACCAGGGCTCATCTTTCCATTTTATAGATTAGCAAATGGAAGCTCTTGGAGTTGTAGTAATTTGTTCAGTGTTAGGAGGGAGGCAAATCTGGACTGGAACCTCATGTCTGTTTGTCTTTTTTTACTCTCTAACACTTCCATTGTCTGTCACTCCCTTCCGTTTTCAGATTGAGCTAGGCTGGGTTTATCTGCTACCATCTGAGGAGTGGCCAGGGGCACATGAGGGCCCAAAAAGTATTGGTGTCATGTCAACGAGTATAGTGTAATATTAAAGCCAGAAGGTACATTTTTGGCTAATGCCTTAGTGGGAAAACGTTAAGGGGCAAAGCTCAAATCTCTCAAGGCCTCTGCTATCACTACAAATGTTTCTCCAGGTGACTGAGAGTAGAGTGGTGTTTCTATATTTAGAAATGTGTGTTAATGGCAAAGTGTAAGAGAGTCAATGTAGTGAGGACACTAGGTTGAAGTCAGGAAAGTGCTGATTTGCTGGGTGACATTGAATAGGCACTTTGCCTGTCTGGGCCTCAGTGAGGGTTATTTCTCAGGCCTACCTAGTTCTGATATTCTATCATTCCTTGCTTGGACTTGCCATGAAGGTAAGAAAGTTAGAAACCAGGAGAATGTTAAGGGGTCAGTCGCATTTCTTCCTGGATATGTGGGCCTCACCCGCAGAGTTTAAGGACTGACAGAGGGAGAATTCTCAGCTCCCATTAGCAGCTGGAGAGTGCAGAAAAGCTGAATTAATGAAGATCATGATTTGCTAGGAATTTTGAATGATACGCTTAGTGCTTTCTCCATCATCCTCTTAGGAGTGTCATGGATGGTTTTATAAGCACAAGGAATGATGGCATGGTCAAATTTGCTACCAAAGACCAAAGCTGGGTATGGGTAGGAGAGCAATACTCTAAAAATGACAGCAGCCTGATGGCAGTGGTTCTCAGTTCTGACCACCTGGGGGGCTTTTAAAAGATTATTTTAAATTGAATTTTAAAATAAACACACACAGCAAAAATCTTAAGCGTTCAACATAACGAACATAACGAAGCTTTACATAAGCATTGACCTGTGTTACCATCACCAGGTCAAGATATAGATCATTCTCATCACCCCAGAAGAACTCCTCCCATTCAGTGTCCTCCAAAGGTTACCACTCTTCTGACCTCTGTCACCATAGATGGATCTTGCTTGTTTTTTTTTTTTAAAGATTTTATTTATTTATTCATTTATCCCCCCCTTGCTGCTTGTGCTCTCTGGGTCAGCTAACCACGCCGTGCAGGCGGGCTTGCCTTCACCAGGAGGCCCCGGGAACCGAACCCGGGGCCTCCCATATGGTAAACGGGAGCCCTACTGATTGAGCCACAGCCGCTTCCCACTTGCTTGTTTTTGAACTTCATATAAATGGAATCGTATACTAGATGCTCTCGTATCTGTTTTCTTTCACTCAGTGGTATGCCTGTGAGAGTCACCTGTGGAAATAAACAAAGACCACCCAAATGAAAATAAACAATGGCTATTTATTCAGAGCTTGCTATAGCAAGGGAGTCTGCTTACCATCACTTGCATTTGGCAGACAGGAGAGTTTAATACCTTGATAGTAGAAAAAGGGAAGCCTTCAGGTATAATTGGAGGTTGTTGGCACAGAGATGACAGTTGGTATATGGTTAACTGAGGAAAACTATCAAAAACACTGATGCTTGAGTCCCACCCCCACCAACTGACTCAGAACTTCTGAGGGTGGGGTCCCAGCATAGGTACCCTTCAAAACCTCACCTGGTGATTCTGGTGCACAATGAGGCTGAAGACCACTTCCTTGTGGGCTGTGTCCCTGCCTTACTGCCCAGGTTTGCTTATTTGCTTCACTGTCTATCACAAACAGGCAAATTTGTTCAATGTCCAAAATGGGTAAATCCACAATTTGTCTACAGATCTGAGAAGGAGCTGAGACTTGCCTTCTAGACTTTTGCCTCCTAGTTCTTCTTTTCTTTTGTTCTCCAGAAGCCAGTGTACTCAGAGCCTCTCTCCTCTCAATTCTACCAAATCCAGCTAGCAGGCAGGAGTTGTTATCAGTTTCTACTTAGTGGGGATCAAATTAACTGTCTTATATCTCTCCGAATCCCTGAAAGCAGGAATGGAAGGCTTTATCCGATGCTAATGACATTTTCTGCATCAGGAAATTAATGAGGAATTTCGAAGTGTAGGGGAGGGACAGAGAGCTCTTTCAGGGCTCTTGACAGCATCTTACCACATGGATAGCAACAATCGTACTTCTCACCTGGCAGAAATTCACCTCCCATCTAGCATTTCTCTATCTAGTTATGCTGAGGGAGTGCCATTCTTTTTACCATCTGTGTTTTGAATTGACTTTGATTAAAAGTAGTTTTACAAGCAACATGGTCCATCTACTTATGGATCACCTGAATTAATAAAAACAGTGACTATTTATGGAGCAGTTACAACAGGCAAGGCACCCTGCTATGTGCTATGCAGGCATTTCCTCTCAAAACAAGCCAATGTGCTTGGAGCTGTTATCGTGCCCCTTTCACAGATAAGAAAACTGAGGTTGTGAAAGATTAAGTAACTTGCCAAATTCATGTGCTGGTAAATTATGGAGCCACCACTCAAACCCTCACATTCTGACTTTTGTAGCACTTAGTAAGCACTCCTAGATGAGTCATTTTTTTATCAAAATATCAAAGCTCCAACTTTCATCAGTTCTCAAACTTTCACCTAGAATTTCTGTGAACATATGACATATTCAGTTTTTCCTTGTCCTCCATGGACTGATTTATTGGCATATATATTTTTACTGCTTCAGTTGATGAAAGGGAAACTTTATTGAGGTTGCAGGGCCATGGGGCTCGGAGAGGAGGTCGAGGCGGAGGAGCCACGGAGAGGGATCCTTATCTGACCTTCTTGGGGCGCAGGTTGTCAGTGTGGCCACACTTCTTGTAGCAGTTGACCATGCAGGGTGCAGGTGAGCGTAGCTCTTGCAGCAGACCCTCTGGCTGCAGTTGTACTGCTGGGTGGGCTGGCATTGGGTAGGCGTGATGCTGCTGCCCTGGAGACTCTTTTTAGAAATGGTTGTTTGAGAAAGTATGGTCATCCTCCAGCTGTTTGCCCTCAAAAATCAGATGCTGCTAATCAGGTGGAATGCCCTCCTTGTCTTGGATTTTGGCCTTGACATTCTTGGTGCCACTGGGCTTGACCTCGAGGACGACGGCTTTGCGTCTCAGTGTCTTCACAAAGCTCTGCCTTGCTGTATCTGCTGCACAGCTGCAGCCGCTGGCCCTCTAGGCCACCTTGTTGATGAGAAAGAGTTATTGGCATCAGTTTTTATTTGGGGATTAATTGGAATGATTCATGTTTTAGTCAGAACCCTTGGCTTGCTCTTTCATTGTGTACATATCATTTCCTTGTATTACCAACACACTGAACATCTGTATTTTATCACCTCATTAAAAGTATTGGGGTGCTTACCATGATTTTGTATTAAAACTATATAGTTAACCTTCCAGTTGATTCAGCTATTGTTGTGGGTTGAATTGTATCCCCCCAGAAAGATATGTTGAGGGAATTGGGTGTAGCTCAGTGGTTGAGCATCTGCTTCCCATGTACGAGGTCCTGGGTTCAATCCCTGGTACTTCCTTAAAAAAAAAAAAAAAAATCAAAATCTAAGGGATTATGAAAAAAAAAATGAAAAAGATATGTCCAAGTCCTAAAGTGTTGGTACCTGTGAATGTGACCTTATTTGGAAATAGGGTCTTTTTTTAGATGTAATAAGGATGTAATCCAAGAGAAGGTCATACTTAGGGTTAGGGTGGGCTCTAAACCCAATCATTGGCATCCTTATAAGAAAGCCATGGGAAGACACAGGGACGTGGACACCCAAGGAAAATGCCATATGATGCCAGAGGCAGAGATTGGAGTGATGTGTCTTCAAGTCAAGGAACACCAAGGATCATTGGCAACCACCAGAACCTAGGAGAAAGGCATGGAACAGATTCTGCCTCAGAGTAGCCAAAAGGAACCAACAGTGCTGACATCTTGATTTCAGACTTCTGGCCTCAGAACTGTGAGATAATAAATTTCTGTTGTTGTAAGCCACCCAGGTTGTGGTAATTTGTTATGGTAGCCATAGGGAATTAATACAGCCATTATGATACTTTGCAAGCTCAAAGGAGCAGACACATTTGAAATATGTTTTTCATCTGTCCCCAAGTTTTCAGGAGCTGACTGTTTTGTACTCTCCATAGCTCAGTGGACAAGGGGCATGTCTGTCTTCATTGTACCCCACTGTAGAATGGAGCTAGAGTTAGTGACCTACAGAGAACTGAGAGGAAGGCCTCATGGACTACAGCATGAGGAAACCCTCAGGGTGGTGGGGCTGAAGCCACAAAAGGAAAGGGCATGAGGTTGAGGATAGCTCCCATGTGGCAGAAGCTGCTTGGCTGGCATTGCCTATGTTTCCTTATATTTTACAGCCACCTGTGCAGTTAGGTCGTGGCTGAGTTGTGACTAATGGGATGTGGGCAGCAGTTAAGTGTGCTACTTCCAGGCCTGGCCATGGGGCCTCTGTGTGATCTTCCAACACCTCTCTTGTTGCGGTGACCCTGGAAATCATATGCTGTTTTGGGGGTATCTCCATTCAGCTGGATCCCTGAGGAACTATATGGACCATAGTGCCATAAGCCCATGCTGGACACTATGTTTGAGAGAGGATCCTTAATAGAGTTAAGCCATTGAAATTTGGGGGCTAATTTTTTACTTAGCTTATCGTGACTAATACAGTTGTGATGGCCCAGATACTCAACTGGAGTAGAGCACAGGTTATAGCATGAAGAGGAAATTAACCCACCCAAGAATAACATCTAATCTCCTCAGCACCAGTCACTACAAGAAGAGTCTTACTTACCTAGACAAATTGGTTTGAATATGTCACTTTCTTTCCCCCCCCCAAAATCATTAATAGACTTCATATTTATATTGTCTCTAGAATTCATACCAAATTCATCAGCTCGGCATTCAAGGCCTGCTGAAATCTCGATTGCAACCTACGGATTCTGTTTTTCCTTCTAATATCTCCCTTGGTCAATTGTGGAATGCCTTCATTCTGGCCACACTGGTTCTACTCATTGTGCTCTTTACATCCCATTTTCAGTCCCATGTCTGGGCCTGTGACAGTAAGAACGCCATTGATTGAGCTCTATATTGAAAATTTTACCTCCTTTTTGTTGCTATTGTTTGGTGGTTTTAGGAAAACTCTTCAAAAGCAGTACTGTTATTCCTCTTCTGCAGATGGGAAACTGAAGCATTGAGTGTTCAACTCACCTGCCTCCCACATCTAGTTAATGGCTTCAAACTCAGATCTGTCTGATCTCAAAACCCATCTTCTTTCCACCATTCCTCACTGCTTCTTGGCTCTGATGTTCCCCTTGCCTGGAATCCCATCTCACAGAAGTGGCTCTTTGCAGTTATGTTCCGTTCTTCCTATCAGGCCATGTGCTCCAACAGACCTTCACCTTCCCAGCATTTGGTGACTTCTCCCTCTAGATGCACTCTGAACTGATGCTTTGTGCCTCACATTTAATGCTCAGCTTCTTACAGTTTGTGCTCTTGGCACAGTACCTTGTATGGAGCAGGTGCTCAAACGCCTGAGGCTGGGATTGGTTTAAAGCAGGGGTTCTTAACCTTTTTTGTCCCATGGACCCCTTTGCCAGTCGGGTGAAATAAATCGTACTGTAATTTATTTATTGCATACATTCATAAGTGAAGGAAATGCTAGATTTCAGTTAGAGGTCAGAGAAAATAAAGATAATAAGTTGATTTTTTTCAATTTAAGCTCATGGACCCCTGAAATCTTTCCATGGATCCCCGAGGGGTCCGTGGACCCCTGGTTAAGAACCCCTGGTTTAAAGGGAAACTTGGGAGGCTTGGCTGCAGTTGAAAAGGTGAATTAGAGCAGGAAGTAGCAGATGAGGCATGGCTCAGTACTGGGTTCTTTTTTCTCAGGCTGTGCATGGGAAATGGCAAAGACTCAAAACTTGTTGGAAGGCAAAAATAGGTGCTGGAGTAGGTTTAAAACCAGAAATCCCTGAAGGTGCTAAGGTTCTCAGATGTGAAGGAGTATAGGAAATCATGAAAGTTTCTTCTGAGGACCTTTGGATTGTTAGCCCAGTGGGTTGGGCAGTGGTAAAAGGTCAAGGTGTTAGATGCCATTCCCATGAGGACTAATGAGCTTTTGGTCTGCTCCCAGGGTTCTGCATTTCTGTAAAACCTGGCCAGGGTTGGTTATTTCACTCAAGCTAGCTGTGTTGTCCCACTGTCTGAGATCCTGGACATAATAGGGTGTGGATGAGTGATGGGTGAGTTAGGCAAATCTGTCTCTCTCAGGAGATTAACAAAGCATGGTTTTTCCAGTGTCACTACTAGGGCAGAAGGATTGTTTTAACCAGTTCATGGGAGAGGACCCAAAGCAGACCAAATATTAGACCCAGAAAATGGCTGGTTTGCTTCTTTCTAAGGATGGCTCCTTTTGATGGGCTTTTATTTATTTATTTATTTTTAATTTTACCGGGAGGTCCTGGGGATCGAACCCAGGTCCCTCCATATGGGAGACGGAAACCCAACCATTTGAGCCACATCTGCGCCCTTTTGATGGGCTTTTTTTTTTTTTTTTTTTTTAAAGATTTTATTTATTTATTCATTTATCCCCCCCTTGCTGCCCGCGCTCGCTGGGTCAGCCAACCACGCCGTACGGGCGGGCCTGCCCTCACCAGGAGGCCCCGGGAACCGAACCCGGGGCCTCCCACATGGTAAACGGGAGCCCCACTGATTGAGCCACAGCCGCTTCCCTTTTGATGGGCTTTTGAAGCATGTCCTTCTGTGCATGTGGGAAGGGCTGGGTGTGGTTGTAGGGCAGGGTGTAGGCATGGTAGAAGCTTTTCTATCCATTCCAACTATAAAACACAACTATGTCTGTATGTGTTATTCTAGCAGACAATGAAAGGCTTCCAAGCACTAGATGTCCCAGCTCATTCCAAGGAAATTGGGATACTTGAATGGATCACATGCTTTGAGACTTTAGGTGGTAGGAGTGGAAGATAAAAGGACGGGAAATTCCATTTCTTTAGCATTGTGCTTACTTGAGGATGCTTCTCAGAGCCAGCTTATCAGCAACCACTCTAAATCGACTGTGATTTTATTCTTGCCTCTCTTTGTAAAGGTTTCTTTTTCAGAGTTTTCAGCCAGCAGCTTCCAAACTGTCATTTACAATTTACAGAAGGACAGAAAGTAGAATAGTTGTCAGCAAGAAGCATAATTATGTGCCAGGAAATGACATGGCAGAACGCTAGACTGCTCCTCCCCTATCTTTTAGCTTCAGGCGGGAGCCAAACTATAATATCTGCTGATCTTTTTGTGACTTATTTTACACTTGAAGTGCAGATTACGAAAAGAGAATTTGCTCTGGAGATCTAAACTAGGACAGAAATTTATTTTCAAAAAGGCAAAGCAATAGAGGGATAGGAACTTGGAAAGTAGAATGTTTGTCATGTTATGTTATGTTCGCTGGGCTAGGCTATGTCATCACGTGATGCTATATTATGAAACGCTGTCGTGTAATTCAGTGGTTCTTAAAGTGTGGTCCTCACAACAGCAGCCACATTACCTGGGCACTTGTTAGAAATGCAGATACTTGTGAGTCACCCAAGACCTACTGAATCAGAAACTCCGGGGCTGTAGCACAGCAATCTGAATTTTGACAAGTCTTCCAGATGATTCTGATGCATGCTTTAGTTTGAGAACCCCTGATGAGTGATCGATGACAAATAAATCCTTCCTTATTTCACTTATTGTAGCAGTTTGGTATTATTTATAAATTCCAAAAATAGATATTAGATTATGTTTGTAAATTGGTCTGTTCCTTGGGGTATATTAGATTGTATTGGATTCAGAGGTTTCACTCTTACTTGATTAAATTATGATTAAGGCTTTGATCAGGCCATGTCAGTAGGACATTGAGTCCCCGCCTCCTTGGTGGGCAGGGACTCACAGAGAAAATGACATGGTAGAGGAGACAGTAGTGGAATTTTAATGCCGGAACCCCGGGAAGTAAATACACAGAGAAGCAGATACATGAGGAAAGAGACAAGGCTCCATTAGACATGGCAGAGGCCCCGGGAAGAGAGACAAGCCGTTTGCCTGATAGTCTATAGCTGACCTTGTGGAGAGAGCAGAGAAGCTGAGTCCGGAGAAAAACAAGCCCTGGGAGAGAGACGAGACTTATCCCAGCCTACAGCTGATATTGGAAGAAGCTGGGACAACAGAACCTTAAGAGGAACAGGGAGGCTGAACCCTTGCAGATGTTGGCAGCCATCTTGTTCCAACATGTGGCAATAGACTTTGGTGAAGGAAGAAACTTATGCTTTATGGCCTGGTAACTGTAAGCTTCTACCCCAAATAAATACTCTTTATAAAAGCCAACAGAGTTCTGGTACTTTGCATCAGCACCCCTTTGGCTGACTAATACACTTATTTATCAGTTAGGAATGTAACTGGCCACAAAAACAAAAACCAGACAACCCAGTAAACACTTATCCAGCTGTGTAAGCAAGAAGAATTTTATTCTCACAAAACAAGAAGTACCGAGGAGGGCAGTCCAGACTGTGTCCAGGGCTCAAGGATGATGTCTAGGGATCTAGGCTTTTTCTAGCTTCCTATTCTGCCACTCTTACCAAGTGGCTTTTGTCCTCAGAGTTACAAAATGGTTGCTGGGCCTCCAGGCATTATCTCCATGCTCTAGCAGGGAGAAAAGGGAAGGGCAAAGGACTTCTCTTTTTTTATTCAGGTAAAGTTACTCTCCTCAGGGATTTCTGCCTATATTTCATGACCAGAACCATATCACATGACCAACTCTAGCACCATTGGAAGGTAAACGACTAGCTTTTCAGCCTTTATGATAGAGAAAGTCAAGGGAAAAGCTGTGGGGGATGAGAGTCATTTAGGGGAGGCCAATCCATACCCTCTTCTTCAACTTACAACTTGTAACTAATTCTTTTTCTTCTTTTCATTGAAATTCTTGAGGGAGGTTGTTATGATAAAAGTCATCATCTTAATGTTTATAAGGAAATATGATGAAGAAATTGTCATTCTGTTTACATTTTAATTCTGAAAGCTAATTCATCAAGGAAAACTCAGGTTTTATATCACAGTTGTTATTTTACATTACAGTAAAACTTTGGTTGAGTTTGTCTTCTTGAGGTTTAATGGAAGATTTGTGAAATAATGTCAAATAAAGTAAAATAAGAAGTAATGTGAAATACTGAACAACTACACATATTTGGGCTAATTATGATAAAGAGCCTGAAATTTTGAGTATTTGAAAATATGCATCTATTATTTCTTTAAAATACAAATAGCAATTAGAATTTGGCTCCAAGGCTGTCACATACTATTTCCTTCATTGTAATGCCTAGATACTAACGATACTTGACTTATTTATAGTAAGAATTGTTACCCAATTAATATAGCAGTGTTAAAACTATTTATAAGACTCTGCAATACTATTTATTTCTCAACAAAGAGCCATCCCTCTTGCACTTTCTTTTTTTTTTTTTTCTCTCGCACTCTCAATGGTAAATTTGCCCCAATTCTGTTCAAAATATCACCAATTTTAATTTAATGCAGCACAAGTATATACGCCATTGTTGGAATCATTGAAGTTGCCATGGTAACCAACAAACTGGCAGAAAGAAACCTAGGACCAGAGAAGATCAATGATATTTCCAGGGAACAAGATCTTGTCCGGGTCACAAGAGAGATAGCTGGACACTAAGTCCTATGTACTTTTCCCATTCTCTTTTCTCTGGATTCTGAAGTTCTATTTTCTAATCTTCAACAACTGTTCTGCAAAGAAAGCAGAACCTCTTAGCACTCCCTTTCTTTTTTTTATTGCCAAATAATATTCCACAGTAAGAATAAAGCACCTTTTGTTTATCTACTCCACAGTTGATGGATATTTGGGTTGTTCTACTTTTTGGCTATTTGAATATTGCTGCTATGAGCATTTGTGCACAAATTTTTGTTCGGATACATGTATTCATCTTTTGTATATATACCTAGGAGTGCAATTACCGGATCATATGGTAAGTCCATACTTAACATTTTGGGGACCTGCCAAACTGTTCCTAAGTGGCTGCACTATTTTTACATTCTTACTCAGTGATATATGAGGGTTCTATTTTCTCTATACCCTCACTAATAGCTGTTACTTTTTTTTTTTTTTTTTCTGGGTACTGGGGGCCGGAATTGAACCTGGGACTTTGTATGTGGGAGGTTGGTACTCAACCAAGCACTCCCTTTCTTAATCCCCATCCTGTAGGCCAGGGCTTGGCAAACTATGACCAATGGCCCAGATCTGGCTCGCTGCCTGTTTTGGTATGGGTCGTGAGATAGGGAGGGTATTACGTTTTTAAGTGTTTGAAAAAAACAATATTTTGTGACACGTGACAAGTATGTGAAATTCAGATTTCTGTGTCTATAAATAAAGTTTTATTGGAACATAGCCACACCCATCGGTTTGCCTGTTATCTGTGGCTGTTTTCACGCGACAGCCCCAGAGTTGAGTAGTTGCAAAAGAGAGCATATGATCCACGATGCCTATATTGTTTACCAGGTGTTTCCAAATTCATCGAGTTAGCAGTAAAATGGATTAACTGCTGTAATTTGAAAACAGTTGTTCTTTTTTTTCCCTAAAGGAAGAAAAATGTTCTATTTTAGTTTGCAATACATTCTATAAAGCCATTTTTATTAACATTAGTTTTCCCACTGGTAGTTCTATACTTTGAAAACTCTATAAGTTACAGCAGAAATGAATGTAAGTTTTAACAAACTTCAGCATGGCAAAATAATGGAAAAAGATTCATGAGCAAAACTCATGCATTGACTGTATGTAGAGAATATCATTTTACCTTCCCATTACACTTTCAAATCACAATTGGGGTGACATGCTGATTCTTATTTGATTTTTAAATTTGCACAATTCTTTTCAACAGTTTTGTTTCTGCTCAGCCACCTTTTAAAAATTTAGATCTTCTTTTTATCGAAGTTATTCATGTACATAATTTAAGAACTCAAGTCTTTCCCAAGGCTTATTTGAATAAATATCAGTTCTCAGCCCCTCTCCTCAATCCCTACTTTATCCCTTTTCTCTCTTTCAACTTTTAATTGTTTTGATGTTTATCTCTATAGCTTTAAATAACATGCTTATATTGTTATTTAAAATTTTAAAAAAGTTGTAGGCATTATCTAATTACTTTCCACTATCTTAGATCAGGATTTCTCTCTTTCACATTTCCTCACCCCCATCACACAGGTGAACTTTTCCTATGCACCCATTTTCTCAGTATAGTTCCATCATATCATTTGTTATGCAATTCATAACTCAGACAAGTTAAGCCACTGATAAGACATAACTAAAGAAATAAGTAGGGAATTGGAATATGGATTTAAATATTTACCTAGAATTCAGTCCACAAAGATAAAAAGAAGAGAAAACGTGAAATAGAATTTAAAGGGTCATGAAGGATAAAATAAGAAGTTCCAACATATGCCAATGAGAGTTCTGAGAGGAGAAAATGGAAAGAATGAGGGAGAAGTGAGTGTCAAGGAGAAAACGTAGACTAAAAAGAATACTCAAATGACTAGCAGGAAGAACTAAAATAAAAATCACGCTATACTACCTATAGAGACCAAAGGTGAAATAAAGACTTTTCCCAATAAAATCTGAGAGAGCTGAGCACTCACAAAGCCTTAATACCAAAGGATGTACTTCTGCAAAAAGGAAATCAAACCTAGAAAGAAGGATTAACATCTAAGAAGCTATGTTGAACAAAGAAATTGATAAACATGTTGGTTAATTTAAATAACCAATGATTATTAAAAAACCCACAATTGTAAGTGTAATAATAACTCTTTTGGGGTGGGGTTCAAAACAAAATGGAATTCAATATGACATAACCTGCTGTGGGACAATGAGGCTAGGTCTATGTGGAGTATCTTGAACTACTCACGAGGAGCCTAAAAATGTGATTACATTTAAAACATTAAAGTCAAGTATGTACATTAAAACTTTTATGATCATCACTAAAAGAATAGAAATAAGACATGTCTCTTCCAAATCGATGGAAAATAGAAAAAGGGATGCAAAGAAGCAAAGAAAAAGAAAGATCAGTAGAAAATTTCAAAATAATGAAATAAATTCAAATATATCTGTATTGCAATAAATATAACTGGTTCAGCATTCCTCATTATAGGCAGAGCTTCTTAAATTAGAAAAAAGAATTCAACAATTGCTGTTTATAAGAGACACACCTAAGCATAAAGACACAGAAATGTGGAAAGCAAAGGATAAAAAAGGAAAACCAAGTGACTCTTAGGTGTTTGAAAGCCTATGTTTGTGTTTCACTGTTTTACTGAGTGTCTTCAGATTGAATTCATGATAATCAGAGAAAATGAAACATTTTTGGCAGTCAAAAATGTTAGATTAAAATAATTTTTGGAGGAGTAGATGTAGCTCAAGTGGTTGAGTGCCTGCTTCCCAGGTATGAGGTACCTCCTTAAAAAAAAATTTTGTAGTCATGAATATACAACACAAAATTTCTTATTCTAACCACTTTCATGTGCATAATTCAGTGAGATTAATTATATTCACAATATTTTGTTGCTATCACCACCATCTATTATCAAAAATTTTTTATCACCTCAAACAGAAACTCTATACCCATGAAGCACTAATCCCCATCCCCACCTCCCTACCCAGCCCCTGGTAACCTGTACTCTATTTTCTGTCTCTATGAAAATATTAGATCTTTAATGCCAATACTACCACCAATACCAACTACCCTACATCTTTCCTCCAATTTTAGATAATGGTTTTTCTTCAGAAAAGAAACCTCCTCAATTTCAGCTTCTAGAACTAGGAAGGCTAAGCCCAGCTGTATATAAAGTCTCCCACGAGCATATTATTTGTGGTAATAAAATAATTTCAAAGTTCTGTGAAGGATTATCAAAGAATCTTGATATTTTTTGAGCTTGTGACTATTCTTAAAATATCTTTCACAAGCTGGAGCCCTATGTGATACCCATTAAAGATACCTGGACAGTGAAGATATCATCCATCAAAAGAACAATTTATCAATTGATTTTAACAAAAGTTTTCTATGTAATGTATAGACCAAAACTATATTGACATCTTCTGTATTAATTTTCTATTATGCATAACAAATTATCCCCAAACTACTTAGAGGCTGAAAACAACAAACATTTATTATATCATAGTTACTGTAGGTTGAGAATTTGGGAGCAGCTCAGCTGTATAGTTCTGGCTCAGGGTTTCTCATAAGGTTTCAATCAAGGTCAGGTGGGGCTGCAGGCATTTGAAGGCTTGACTGTGGCAGGAGGATTCACTTCCAAGATGGTCATCCACACAGCTATTGGTAGGAGGCCTCTCCATATGGCTGCTTGAGTGTTGTGATGACATGGCAGCTGGCTTCCCCCAGAATGAGTGATCCAACAGAGAGCAAGACAAAAGCCATGTCTTTAGGATCCAGGCCTGTAATCGCATATTCCATCATTTCTGCAATATCTCATTGATTACCCAGCTAAGCTCTATTCAGTATGGGAGGGGATTACATAAGGGCATGAACCAGCAGACAGGGATTATTGGAGGACCATTTTGGAGATTGGCTACATATCCTCAGATATAGGCATCAAGCTAATGTTTAGAAAAAATACAAGATAAACTTTTTAGGAAATAAAATAATTAAGAATTTTAACCCTATTTTCATTCTCTCTGTATTACATAATGATAACATTTGCTTAAATCAACCTTTTGACTTTCCCTTAAGTTCTACCTTTTCTAGATTTATCAAGCCTGAAGCTCTTGGAAGTTATGAGAACTGGATGAAATTTAGAGGTTTGCCCATGCCCGTTGTTAAATAATATGGAGGTCATTCTGGTATGACTATTTCCCGATATCTGTAACTTGATAGCTATACGGGTGCCTTATTTTGAAGTGAAAACTGTCTTTCATCCCTACAATAATTATTTTCATTTTATGTGTCACTATTCCTAAAGACAGAGGGTATCTCTTTTATCAAAATTCTAGCTGTTTCAATGTGACTGTGCCTGTATGACACATGAGAAGAATGTTTCATTTTTCTTAATCTTTTTATCATCTTCTAAGCTGAAGTTTTCCAGCAGTTCACTGCAAAATGAATGCCTTTAACAGTTCCCATCCACACTAGAACCATACTGGAAAGTGCTTTTATAGTATTTTTAAGGGGATGATGTGTGAAAACCTGCCTATAATTGGCTAAATGGGACATTAGACAATCAAATACCCCTTCCCTTTCCAAAGGGCTGCTTCCATGGGGCACTATAGGCTTTGAAAAGTGGGTGCAATTTTATGAAACTGGCGGCTTATCATGCATTAAAATCTAGAAAGTCTGCATTTCATTTCAAATTGCGGTCTTGAAAGTAATGCTTCTTATTTATAGCTGCATTATCTTAATAAAACTTAAGTGATAATTATTATTATTTTTTTATTTTTTTATTTTTTAAAGATTTTATTTATTTATTCATTTATCCCCCCCTTGCTGCTTGTGCTCGCTGGGTCAGCTAACCACGCCGTGCGGGCGGGCTTGCCTTCACCAGGAGGCCCCGGGAACCGAACCCGGGGCCTCCCATATGGCAAATGGGAGCCCTACTGATTGAGCCACAACCGCTTCCCAAGTGATAATTATTTTAAATCCACCATCCAATGTTTGAATGAAAATCACAAAAACTTGATTTAGTACTTTAGAGTTTAGAGTTTGAAAGAAGCTAGCATCTATTTAATATAATCTTCAGCAGGATTTAAACAAAATCAACCTACTACCACCAACAAACCTCCCTCTAGATAATCTTGCCGGGGTGTGGAAAGCCTTGTCTCTGTGACTACCTGCATGATGTAACCAGGGGGTGCTGCAGTGGACTTACCATGACCATTTTTACTTTGTCTGAAATCTCCATGCTTACGCACTCCTCTGGGTTAGGGAACAACGGAGAGGGCGTTGTCCTGAGAAGGTTACACTTGTTTGCACATTGTTTGTCCCAAATGTCTCCTAAGTCTCACCAGTGCAAGGGATGATCCTGAGGTTCCTGAATTGGACCCTGCCAATTGTCAAAAGACAGGATCTTCTTGTGCCTGTTCCCAAAGCAGGCTGGCAGGATAAAATGTGTCTCACATGTAATCAGAGCTATCTAGCTGCTCTCCCTCTAGCTGCACGGCTCTCCCTGGGCCTGACGGAAAGCGCAGCTGTTCTGCTGGGGCCTGGTGAGAAAATCTAGTGGAATGGCTATTGTCCAGGGCGTGGAGACCCTGGGCAACCCATGGGCTACACTGATCTCCACTACTCATCTCTCTTTCTGGCAGGTAGGGAAATACAGTTGTTTTTCCTGTTCCATCCCAGTAACATAGTTTCTCCAGCTTCACCAAAGACCTTCTGTTTTCCACAGCGCAAAAGCCAACTTACAATTCATTATTTCCTCCCAGTACTCGGGTCTTGGTACTGAGTTTAATCAGTGTTTCAGACATCTTACTTATTTGTGTTGATAAAATAAAAAAATAAAACACAGGGAGTGGAGGTGGCTCAAGTGATTGGGTGCCTCCCTCCCATGTGGGAGGTCCTGGGTTCGGTTCTGGGTTCGGTTCCTGGTGCCTCTTAAAAAGAAGGCGAGCAGACACAGAGAGCACTCAACGAAAAGACACAGAGAGCAGACAGTGAGCGCAAGCAATGAGGGGCGGGGAGTGGGAGGGAAAAATAAATAAATAAATCTAAAAAAAAAAAAAAAAGGCAAAAAACCCCCACCAAAACCAAAAACTAAACACAGTGCCCTTTATTGCCTCATGTAAACTGGTTTACATGGGGCAGTAAGGGTGGCAAGAGAAGAGTTGAATTCAGGGTTCAATTTTTTTCCATTTGGTTCTTGGTCTTCCTGCCAGTCAGAGGATATCTCACGTCTCTGAAAATGACATGATACTTAAAGGGACTTTCTACTGGGAATAAAATGTCCCCACATTTCTAGGAAAAGACGGATTGTTGTAAAGCCATAGCAACAAGAAACTACGAGAACTGGTTTTAAATCTGATTCATCAATCAATGTCCGTTTTATAACTATGGAAACAAGTTAATGCCAGAACTGGTTTTAAACCTGTCTAATTAATCAATGACAGGTTGCTTCAGTGAACAAGCTTCTGAAAACCTCTGATTTGAAAGTCAACCAATCAGCAGCCGACTCCTTCCAGTGAACATACTTCTAAGGCTGATTTCAGGCCACTCTTGCTTCTGTAGTCAATACGTCCCCCCAAAACTCTTCCTCAAAACTCTAAATAACATCAGCAGTTTGCTTTGCTCAGTGACACCAGCCTGAGCAGTCTAGATGTCCTATTTTTTCTTTTTTTTTGAGGGGAAATTCTTTATTATTTTTCATTGTGGTAACATATATATATATATATATATAAGGGAAGCAGATGTGGCTCAAGTGATTGGGCTCCCACCTACCACTTGGGAGGTCCCTGGTTCGGTTCCCAGTGTCTCCTAAAGAAGACAGCGGGCTGGCGCGACGGGCAGGTGTGGCGAGCTGAAGCAACAAGATGACACGAGACACAAGAAGAAACACATGAGTGACACAGCAAAACAGGGAGCAGAGGTGGCTTAAGCAATTAGCTGCCTCCCTTCTACATTGGAGGTCCCGGGTTTGGTTCTGGGTGCCTCCTAAAGAAACAAGGAAGACGAACAGACACAGCAAGTGCAAACAACGAGGGGGTGGGGAGAAATAAATAAATAAAATAAATCTTTAAAAAAACCACAGAGAAACATATATATAATGCAAAATTCACCATTTTAATCTTTTTTTTTTTTTTTTTTAAGTACTGGGGCCAGGAATTGAACCCGGAACCTTGCTTGTGGGAAGCTGGCACTCAACCACTGAGCCACATCAGCTCCTCTGATTTGGTTTTTCATTTGTTTGCTTGTTGTTTTGTGTTGTTGTTGTTTTTTTTAGGAGGCACCAGGGCAAGAAACTGAGACCTCCCATGTGGGAATCAGGTACTCAATCGCTTGAGCCACATCTACCTCCCTCAATAGTTTTTTTTTTTTTTTTTTTTTTTAACTTTATTTTGTACATTTAATAATTGAAAACATAAACAATTAAAAATTAAAAAGTAAACACAGATGAATAAATATATGCATTTCTCAATTAACTGTAATGGATACATGTACACTTTTTTTTAATAAATCAAACAATATATTACACAATATATTTGGTTCATAGTAATGCATTCATACAGTATTTGTCCTTTTGTGTCTGGCTTGCTTCGCTCAACATAATGTCCTCCAGATTCATCCATGTTGCCATATGCTTTATGACTTCATTTCTTCTTACAACTGCATAATATTCCATCGTGTGAATAGACCACAGATTGTTTATCCATTCATCTGTTGATGGACACCTGGGTTGTTTCCAACTTTTGGCAATGGTGAATAATGTGGCTATGAACATCGGTGTGCAGATGTCTGTTCGTGTCACTGCTCTCAGTTCTTCTGGGTATATACCCAGTAGTGGTATTGCAGGGTCACGTGGCAAGTCTATATTCAACTTCTTTAGGAACTGCCAAACAGTTCTCCATAGTGGTTGTACCATCCTGCATTCCCACCAACAGTGAAGAAGTGTTCCTATCTCTCCACATCCTCTCCAACACTTGTAGTTCTCTGTCTTTTTAATAGTGGCCATTCTGATAGGTGTGAAATGATATCTCATTGTAGTTTTGATTTGCATTTCCCTAATCATGAGTGATGTTGAGCATTTCTTCACGTGTTTTTTTGCCATTTGTATTTCTTCTTCAGAGAAATGTCTATTCAAGTCTTTGGCTCATTTTTTAATTGGGTCATTTGTCTTTTTATTGTTGAGTTGTAACATCTCTTTATATATCCTGGATATTAAACCCTTATCAGGTATGTGATTTCCAAATATTTTTTCCCATTGAGTTGGCTGCCTTTTCACCCTTCTGACAAAGTCCTGTGAGGTGCAAAAGTGTTTAATTTTGAGGAGGTCCCATTTATCTACTTTTTTTGTTACACGTGCTTTGGGTGTGAGGTCCAAGAAACCACCACCTACTACAAGGTCTTGAAGATGCTTCCTTACATTTTCTTCTAGTAGTTTTATGGTCCTGGCTTTTATATTTAGATCTTTGATCCATTTTGAGTTGATTCTTGTATAGGGGGTGAGATAGGGGTCCTCTTTCATTCTTTTGGTTATAGATATCCAGTTCTCCCAACACCATTTGTTGAACAGACTGTTTTTTCCCATCAGCGTGGGCTTGGTAGGTTTGTCAAAAACCATTTGACTGTATAGGTGAGGGTATATTTCTGGATTCTCAATTCTATTCCACTGATCAATATGTCTATCTTTATGCCAGTACCATGCTGTTTTGACCACTGTAGCTTTGTAATGTTTTAAGGTCAGGCAGTGAAATTCCTCCCACATTGCTCTTCTTTTTTAGAATGCTTTTGGCTATTCGGGTGCACTTACCCTTCCAGATGAATTTGGTAATTACCTTCTCTAATTCTGTAAAGTAAGCTGTTGGGATTTTGATTGGTATTGCATTGAATCTATAAATCAGTTTGGGCAAGATTGACATCTTCACGATATTTATTCTTCCAATCCATGAACACGGAATGTCTTTCCATTTGTTTAGGTCTTTTTAAATTTCTTTTAGCATTGTTTTGTAGTTTTCTGCATATAGGTCCTGTATTTCCTTGGTTAAATTAACTCCTAGGTATTTGAGTCTTTTTGTTGCTATTGAAAATGGAATTTTCCTCCTGATTTCCTCCTCAGATTGTTCAGTACTAGGGTACAAAAACATTACTGATTTTTGCATGTTGATCTTATATCCTGCCACTTTGCTGAACTCATTTATTAGTTCCAGTAGCTTTGTTGTGGATACTTCAAGATTTTCTAAATACAGGATCATGTCATCTGCAAACAGTGAGATTTTACTTCCTCTTTTCCTATTTGGACGCCTTTAATTTTTTTGTCTTGTCTAATTGCCCTAGCTAGAACTTCAAGTACAATGTTGAATAACAATGGTGACAGTGGGCATCCTTGTCTTGTTCCCGATCTTAGGGGGAAAGCTTTCAACCTTTCCCCATTGAGTATGATGTTGGCTGTGGGTCTTTCATATATGCCTTTTATCATATTGAGGAATTTTCCTTTTATTCCTATCTTTTGAAGTATTTTTATCAAAAAAGGATGTTGGATTTTGTCGAATGCCTTTTCTGCATCTATTGAGATGATCATGTGTTTTTTTTTCCTTCAATTTGTTAATGTGGTGTATTTCATTGATTGATTTTCTTATGTTGAACCAGCCTTGCATACCAGGAATAAATCCCACTTGGTCGTGATGTATAAGTCTTTTGATATGCTGTTGGATTCGATTTGCAAGTATTTTGTTGAGAATTTTTGCATCTATGTTCACGAGAGAGATTGGTCTGTAATTTTCTTTTCTTGTGGAATCTTTATCTGGCTTTGGTATTAGGGTGATGTTGGCCTCATAAAATATGTTTGGTAATTTTCCCTCCTCTTCAATTTTCTGGAAGAGTTTAAACAGGATTGGTGTTAATTCTTTTAGAAATGCTTGGTAGAATTCACCTGTGAAGCCATCTGGTCCTGGACTTTTCTTTGCTGGGAGATTTTTGATGACGGATTCAATCTCCTTAATTGTGATTGGTTTGTTAAGTTCTTGTATTTCTTGTTGTGTCAGTGTAGGTTGGTTATGAGTTTCTAGAAATTTGTCCATTTCATCCAGGTTGTCTAGTTTGTTGGCATATAGTTTCTCATAATATCCTCTTATGATTCTTTTTATTTCTGTGAGGTCATTTGTAATTTCCCCCCTTTCATTTCTGATTGTATTTATTTGCATCTTCTCTCTTTTTTTCTTTGTTAGTCTAGCGAGGGGTTTGTCAATTTTATTGATCTTCTCAAAGAACCAGCTTTTGGTTTTGTTGATTTTCTCTATTGCTTTTCTGTTCTCATTTTCATTTATTTCCGCTCTAATCTTTATTATTTCTTTCCTTCTTTTTGCTTTGGGATTGGTTTGCTGTTCTTTTTCTGGTTTCTCAAGTTGTTCAGTTAAATCTTTGAGTTTAGCTCTTTCTTGTTTCTTAATATAGGCATTTAGGGCTATAAATTTCCCTCTCAGGACTGCCTTTGCTGTATCCCATAAGTTTTGATACGTTGTGTTCTCATTTTCATTTGTCTCAATATATCTACTGATTTCACTTGCAATTTCTTCTTTGACCCACTGAATATTTAGGAGTGTGTTGTTCAGTCTCCACACATTTGCAAATTTACTTTTTTCCTCTCTGTTATTGATTTCTAGTTTCATTCCATTATGATCTGAGAAGGTGCTTTGTATAATTTCAATCTTTTTATATTTATTGAGAGCTGTATTGTGACCTAACATGTGGTCTATCCTGGAGAGAGATCCATGGGCACTTGAGAAGAACGTATAACCCGCTGAGTTTGGATGCATTGTTCTGTATATGTCTGTTAGGTCTAACTTGTTTATCATATTGTTCAAGTTCTCTGTTTCCTTGTTGATCTTCTGTCTAGTTGTTCTATCTGATGATGTGAGAGGGGTGTTGAAGTCTCCGACGATTATTGTAGAAATGTCTATTTCTCCCTTCAGTTTTGCCAGAGTTTGTCTCATATATTTTGGGGCACCCTGGTTAGGTGCGTAGATATTTATGACTGTTATATCTTCCTGGAGGATCATCCCTTTTAGTAATATATAATGGCCTTCCGCATCTCTCATCACTTTTTTGCATTTGAAGTCTGTTTGTCTGATATTAGTATAGCTACCCCTGCTCTTTTCTGTTTACTATTCGTGTGGAGTATCTTTTTCCAACCTTTCACTTTCAGCCAGCTTGTATCCTTGTGTCTGAGGTGAGTTTCTTGTAAGCAGCATATGGATGGCTCATGTTTTTTTATCCATTCTGTCAGCCTGTATCTTTTGATTGGGGAATTTAATCCATTCACATTCAATGATATTACTGAAAATGCACTATTTATTTCCTCCATTTTATTCTTTGGTTTTCATATGTCATCTTATTTTTGTCTTTCTTTTTACTCTTTTGGTTATCCTTTCTGCTTTTCTTTCTTCTATACTCTCCTCCAAGCCTCTCTCTCCTGTCTTTTTCTTTCAGGTTCTAAGGTTTCCTTTAATATTTCCTGCAAAGGTAGATTCTTTTTTGCAAACTCTCTTAGTTTCTGTTTGTTTGTGAATACTTTATATTCACCTTTATATTTGAAGGACAGTTTTGCTGGATAAAGAATTCTCGGTTGGCAGTTTTTCTCTTTCAGTTTCATAATTGTATCATACCACTGTCTTCTCGCCTCCATGGTTTCTGAAGAGAAATCTGCACAAAATCTTACTGGACGTCCTTTGTACGTGATCGTTTGCTTCTCTCTTGCTGCTCTGAGAATTTTCTCTTTATCTTTTACATTTGACATTCTGAATAATATGTGTCTTGGTGTAGGGCTATTTGGATTTATTCTTATTGTGGTACGGTGTGCTTCTTGGACATGTAAGTTCATTTCTTTCGTAAGAGTTGGGAAATTTTCAGCTATTATTTCCTCAAATACTCTTTCTGCCCCTTTTCCTTTCTCTTCTCCTTCTGGAACTCCCATGACATGTATGTTCTTGTGTTTTGTGTTGTCATTCAACTCTCTGAGCCCCTGCTCAATTTTTTCCATTCTTTTCTCTCTCTGTTCTTTTCTCTCTTCAATTTTAGCTGCTCTGTCTTCAGTATCACTTATTCTTTCTTCTATCATTTTGAGTCTGCAGTTGTATGCTTCAAATGTATTTTTTACTTCACCTATTTTGTCTTTCATTCCCATGAATTCCATTACTTTTCTGTTCAGTGTTTCAAATTCTTCTTTGCGTTCGCACAATGACTTCTTGATGTCATTGATCTCTTCAACTATATTGTCTTTCATCTCATTAATTTGATTTGGAAATTTGTGCTCATCTCACTGATTAGTTCTCTCAAATTCTGCATCTCTTCTGGGACTTTGCTGTTCCTTTTCTTGGGCCATGTCTTCTATTTTCTTAGTATGGCTAGTAATTTTTTGCTGGTGCTTAGGCATCTGGTTAGTTTGTATTTTACTTAGATGCTCTATCTCTTTCTCTTTTATGGGGTTTTAGTGGCAGGAGGCTGTGAGTTACCACAGCTCTTTGATTTTTGGCTCAACCCTGATTGTCAGGATTTTTCTGCTGGTTGCTCAAAACTGGGCACTGGACCCAGTAATTGGTTGTAGAGTCGTTTCCTAGGGTCTTGGGCAGGGAGGCTATAGAGGCCAGGAAAAGCCTCTCTTACTTATTAATGTTCTTATGTGCACTTCCTTGGTCTGCCAGGAGATGGTGCTTGTTGGCAGCTCTCAATTTAATGCCTGGTCGGAGCGTATTTGTTGTGACACAGGCCAGATCAATGTGATAGAGCTTCCTGTCTGGGGGCTAGGAGCCCTGTGATTCAAACTTTCTGAGACAGTTCTCCAGACTTCTCTCGTAGCGCCCCTCTTTTCCCAGCTAGGAAATATTTCCACTCCCTTCTGAATCCTCAGCAATCAGTCCCTGTACTAGAGGAGGAGATTGGGAGGTTTGTATATCTTTAGCCCCTTGCAGGCTCCAAGGCAAACAATGGTGCAGCCCCACCCAGCCTTGAAGGGCTCTCGGGACAGGGCAGACCAAACCTGGGAGCAAAAGCAGGGTCAGCCCCAGGCTCTCTCTCCCCTCTCCCGTAGAGTCCTCAACAATTAGTCCAGGCTAGAAGAGAGGGAGGTTGCGAGGGTCGGATTTCTCCAGTCCTTTCCAGGCTCCCAGGGCAAACCGCTGTGTGGAAGGGTCCGTGGGGCTCTGCAGCCCAAATTTCAGGTCCGAACCTGAGTCAGCCTAAGGCTGTGTCCCCCTCTCTCCCCTTTCCGGGAGTGGCAGATCCCTGAAGCCCCCTTTGTCTGTGGTCGCAGGCCCAGGGGCCCGAGAATTCTGAAGGGTGTGGGGGAGGGTGCCGGCAGCAGAAGCTGCTACTTGCAACTCACAGTTCTGTAGTCGCGATTTCCCTCTTCTGTCCCTCTCTCGTCTGGGTGGTGTGCAGCCTTCACCTGCTGTCCTAAACCCTAGAAGATCTTTTTCGGGGCTGTTTCCGCTTGTCCTCTAGCTATTTTTCTGGAGAAGAGATTCCCGTGTCTTACTAGTCCGCCATCTTCCCGGAGGCCCTAGATATCCTTTACTCAGGAAAGCAGTAAAGTCAGCTTTTTGGTTTCAGATACTGAGGAATGGCCTCATTCTTTGACACTGCTCAGAGCACAACTCCACATGGTCATACCTGGATTTTGACTCTGTCATAGTAAAGGCCAACCCAAGACATATATAATCTGGGATTGGAGGAAGTTCTTGGTGTTTTCGGAGTGAGATAGTCAGAAGAAGGGCCACCTTTCCTTTTGGTGCCCCTCCAGTAGCATTGTAGTCAGCACTGTGAGGTCTACTCTCCCTAAATGGCACATTTGAAGGACAAGATCTTGTATTCTACAATGTCTAGCCATTTGTCGTTCCCTGCCTAAATAAGCTGACTCATCTCACCTCCTCTGTGAATTTTTTCTTGTTTAGACCCAGTTCCATCTCAATGGCTGTGCTTTTTTCCTACAGTATTTTTTTTTTCTTGCAGGCTTTAATACAAATGTATTAAAAGCTAGCCTTTGGTAAATATTTTCTATGTGTCAGGTCCTACTCTAAGCACATGTATTAACTCAGTAAACCTCACAACAAAGGGGTAGGAACTATTATACCTCTACTTTGGAAACTGAGGTACCCAGAGATTAAGTGCCTTGCCAAAGGCTACACCATATGTGGAAAATCCAGGTCATGTGTAAGATATTATGGTAATTGCGAGGAAAGGCATACAATAGCCTGGGGATGCAGTCATTCATTTTACAAATGGTTACTGAGTTTCTACTTGTGGTAGGCACTGTGGTGGGTACCCTAGAAGTAGCAATGAACAAAATAATGTCCTTGATCTTGTTGAGTAGGAGAGATTGTGTCAGGCAGCTATTACCATAATAATGCTACATGACTACCAAAGAAGTCTGGTGGGGGGCAGGGTATAGAATAAGCATTTATTTCTGGCTCATGTCTTTACAGGTTGACTGGGTCAGCTCCGCCTCCTCTTACCTGGGATCAGCTGGACTTGGATTCAAGCTGCAGGTTAGGTCCAGGTCTGCTCCATATATCTCTCAACCTTTTTAGGCCTGCAGGCTAGCAGAGGCTAGAGCATGAATCAGAGTAGAGGGAGAGACAAACAGGGAGCAGAAGGGTAAGGGAGAAAATATGGATAACTTGGAATCATTGACTAAGAGAGGGTATAGGAGAGACAGATCAGGACGTAGGGAAGGCTCGGACAGTATAAGTGGAAAGAGTGAGTTTGATTTTAGATGTATAGAGTTTGAGGCCCCAATAGGACATCTAGATGGAAACTTCAGTTGGTTGTTGGTTATACATGTCCAAAGCTCATGAGGAGGGTTTGGGTAAAAGATGAAAATCAGGATGTTATAATATAATATGGTAGTTCAAGCCATAGGAATGGATGGAATCACTTAGGGAACATGCATAAAGTGAGGGGAGAAGGTCTTGGAAAAGGAAATAGAGGCCAGAAAAAGATTGAAGAATAGGTGAGGAGGTTGAAGGAAACATCTTCAAAAACTGTGGAAGAGGAGCTTCAAAAAGGAAGGAATGATCAATTGAATTAAAATGTTGACAAGTCAAGTAAGAGAAATCTAAAGTGTCCATTGAATTTGAGCAATCAGAGAGGTCATTGGTGATCTAGGCCAGAGTTGTTCCAACGAAGAGGTGGGATCAAAAGCAAATTTTAGAGGAGGACAATGGGTTGAGGAAGGTTTTGTTTTTGTTTTTTACAATTGTATCAATATGAACATATTTATTGCCTTAAGGAAAAGGCCAATAGAAGGGATGGATCCTACATACACTGGATTGACACTAAGGATCATATGTTCTTTTAAATTTTAGAATCCCTTGCACATTAGAATATGGTCTAAACTTCTTGATTAAATTAAAGATAATGAAAGTTTATTGACATAAAAACTGTTGAATAGATTGGAATTTTTTTCAGATCATCATCAGCACTATGGAAGAAACAAGCGTTCTAAAATGAGAAGGAAAATTGTCCCAGTGACATTAACTTAATTAGGATATTATTTCCTCTTTTCTGATTTTCTTTTAATGTCATATCAAGATATATAATGCTTCTACTATTCCACCCAAAATTATCAACTAAACAAAGGTATTTCTCTTTTATAAGTCCTAGACACTGTTGACCAGGGATTCTTAACCAGGGGTCCGTGAGTTTGAATTGAAATTCAAAAAAACATGATTCTTGTGGGGCCGTGTTGGTGCGGGTGTGATATATTTGTTAAATAATACACAGTACAGTGTGGACTTAGTAAGGGGTCCGTGGTTTTCACCTGACTGGCAAAGGGGTCCGTGGAACAAAAAAGGTTAAGAAGCCCTGCAGTAGACCAAAGACTACCTGATGCCAAGTAGCAAAATCTCATTTGCTCCTCATGCAATTCTGTAAGGTAGCTACTAATATCATTTTCATTTAACAGATGAAAAAATCAAGGCACAGAGATATTGCAAATGAGTACACAGGTAGTGAATTGTCAAGCCAGGCATCAAGCCCGTGCTTCTAACCACTTTTCTGTGCACAGCCCCAGTAAGGCCGGTGCGAGCCTTCCCTGGGTCGTTTGCTAAGACTGTTGGAAATACACATCTCTTTCAGATGGTAACACCAAGCTGGTAGGATTTGATTCCAGAACTGTTTGTGACTATCTTTGCCATCACTTGGGGAGAACTATCAGAGACTAAAACTAACAGAGAAGAAGAAAGGACCAGAAAATGGAAAGAGACTTATTTCAGAGCTTTTGGACATGCCAAAAGAGTCTCCCTTCTTGTGCTTAAATAAATTTGAACTGGATTTTGGTCATCTGAGACCTTATTAAAGCACCATTGTTGAGATGAAAGTGTTGTTTGTGAAAACAAATGTTATCTCTTGAATTTTAAATCACTAGTGGGGAAATAATTTGATTGAACTATTTATTTTTTTATTAGAGCAGTTGTAGGTTTACAGAAAAATCATGCAGACAATACAGAGTTCCCATATAATCCCTCCTCCCCATGCAGTTTTCCCTATTACTAACATTTTGCATTAGTGCGGTACTTTTGTTACAATTGATAAACAATATTATTATAATTATGCTACTAACTTATGCCCACTGTTTATATAATGGTTCACACTTTGTGTTTTACAGTTCTATGTTTTTGTGTGTGTGGGGGTAACTTATATACAGCCTAAATTCCCTTTTCAATATACAGTTCAGTGGTGTTGATACCATTTGCAAAGTTGTCTCCATTACCATCATCTATTGCCAAAACTTTTCCATCATCCCAAACAGAAACTCTGTACCTATTAAACATTAACTCCCCATTCCCTTTCCCCACCCGGCACCTGGTAACCTGCCTTCTAGTTTCTGACTTTACAAATTTGCATATTTTGCTTATTTAATATAAGTGAGAGCATACAGAATTTTTTCTTTGGTGTCTGGCTTATTTCATTCAACATGATGTTTTCAAGGTTCATCTATGTTGTAGCATGTATCAGAAATCCATTCCTTTTCATGGCTGAATAACATTCCATTTTATGCATATATCACATTTTGTTCATTCATTGATCTGTTGATGGACACTTGGGTTGCTTCCACCTTTTGGCTATTGTGATTAATGCCACTATGAACATTGGTGTGCAAATACCTGTTCTAATCCCTGATTTCATTTCTTTTAGGTATATACCTAGAAGTGGTATAGCAAGGGTCATATGGTAATTCTAAACTTAATTTTCTGAGTTGTCGTCAAACTGTTTTCTACAGTGGCTGAACCATTTTACATTCCCACCAACAATGTCTGAGGGTTCCTATTTCTCCACAGCCTTGTCAGCACTTTTTTTTTTTTTTTAAATATTAATAGTAGCCATTCTAGTGGGTGTGAATGATATTTCATTGTGATTTTGATTTGCATTTCCCTGATGGCTAATGACATTGAGCATGTTTTCATGTATTTAGTACAAATCTTCTTTGGAGAAATGTCTATTCAAATCATTTGCCATTTCTTAATTGGGTTGTTTGTCTTTTTGCTGTGAAGCTGTAAGAATTCTTATTATATTCTGGATTTTAAACCCTTATCAGCTATATGGTTTCCAAATATTTTCTCCCATTCTGTAGGCTGTCTTTTTACTTTCTTGATAAAGTCCTTTGGTGTGCAAAATTTAAAAATTTTGAATATGTCCCATTTTTCTAATTTGTCATTTGTTGCTTGTGCTTTTGATGTCAAGTCTAAGAAACCACTGCCTAGCCCAAGGCCCTGAAGATGTTTCCCTATGTTTTCTTCTAGGAGTTTTATAGTTTTCGTTCTTATATTCAGGTCTTTGATCCATTCTGAGTTAATTTTTGTATATGGGGTGAGGTAGGGGTCTACCTTCATTCTTTTGCATATGGCTATCCAGTTCTCCTGGCACCATTTGTTGAAGAGACTATTCTTTCTCCTCTGAGTGGACTCTGCAGCCTTGTCAAAGATCACTTGGCCAAAGTTGTGAGGGTTGATTGAGTTTTTGACTGAGCAGTGGCTGTGAAAAACCCATGGATTTCCAAAGTAAGTCCATGGTGTGGCTTTCTGAGGTGCTACAAAAAGAATGCAAATGAGATCATATACAAAGATTGGAAAGACACCAAGAATGGTTGGGTGTCTTGAGAGGCAGTGGAGTAAGGCAAGGACTAATGGTACTATAAAGAGGTTTGCACTGGCTCAATAGGTGAATTAAGATCAAGGGGGAGCCATAACCCATATGGACATAATCTATGGTAAAGGGATAGAGTATAGTTGCATATTGAAGGATAGGACAGATGGGTAGTGATATTACTGGGTTTGGTGATACAGGGTTCACAGGTGGGTAGATTAGGAAGGGCAAGTTGGAATACCCAAGGTATATAACTATGAATCTTGTCATTCCATGAGTCAAGAGAGGGGAGTGTCATATGCCCCAGGGGGAGGGGGAGGAAGGAACAGAAAAGAACAAACAGGGGGTATTTAGTGGTCATGGGAAAGGTTTTTCATTACCTTACAGTAATGGACACAGGACATGGTAAATATCATCAAAACTTATTAAACTGTATCATCTAAATTGTAAACTATACTATAAACCATTGACAATGTTTAGTTGCTATATTTTGCTATCTGTATAACAGTTATAACAATGCTAACATCCAAAAAAAAAAAAAAGATTTAATATGGGGTGGGGAAGGGGGGGGGTGGTTTGGTATGCAGGACTCTCTGGTATTCCATGTGTGACTTTGCTGTGACCTAAAACTTCTTTGAAAATTAAATGAAAATTTGGGAACACTGGGGAATGAGAGGGGGAAGGTGTCACGGTACACTGGACATCTGGTAATACAGTGATAAAAGGAAAAAAGAATAAAAATTTTTTTTTTTAAAAAAGGAATTTCTATTGTTTTTTTTTTCCATTTTTTTGAATGTCCCAATCCGCTAATTATATTTTGTTTTGTTTTTTTTTTTTTTTGTTTGTTTGCTTATTTTTTTTCCTGAGTTTCCTTGTGTTTATCTCTTGCATTTAAGCTTATCATTGTTGTTTCTTTTTCCTATTAAGTGTATTTGGTTATTATATGGGCTACATGTTCAGGGAAGATTTAGATCACAGAAAGGTTACAATGGGTGCTGCAGAGGATTATTGGTGGGGGATGTCTGGGAGGGGGGATTCATGGGAGTAAGTTCATCTGAATATATATGAAAGATATACAAAATTGTTCAAATGATCAAAGAATGGGGCACGGTCACGGTAGGTGGACAATCACTCAATAAATGAGGGAATCTGAATTCCCAGCCTGGAGAGCTCTGCCACATTCTCCAAGGGAGCAGCAACAGTCCTCTGAGTGCAGGGACAGTGTCTGTCAAAAGATGATGGCCCACTGATGAGTTCTTGTTATTGATGACTAGCCTTATGAGTCTTTGCTCTTGTAACTGAAACTTAGCCTACTGTTATGGGGTGCCTAAGGGTTGCCACCTGAGAGCCTCATTGTTGCTCAAATGTAGCCTCTCTCTAAGCCAAACTCAGCATATGAATGCATTACCTTCCCCCCAACATGGGACATGACTCCTGGGGATGAGCCTCCCTGGAAACGAGGGATTAATACCAAGTGCCAACTGGCAACATGACTGGAAAAAGACCTTGAATAAAAGGGGGAAAAGGTAAAGACAAATGTGTTCAAGTGGCTAAGAGACTTCAAAGAGAGTCGGGAGGTCATCCCAGAGGTAACGCTTACGCACACCTCAGTAGGATCTCATAGAACACCAAGGTGCATATCACCCCACACAGAGGGGCTCCTGAGGGCTCTGGAGACACCCAGGTCCTATATAAGGGGGGATAGCCCCAGAGACTAACACCTTATCAGTGGGCTCTATTTTGGAATCTGTGCTCCTGAGTGTGACAGAGTTGGACTCAAATAAGTCCTCCCTGCACATGGTCCATCAGTCCCTTCTATTCAAACCTATATGTGATGCTGGAGTTTTTAGGTATACTTCCAGAGACTGGAGCCTCTGGCCTACTTATGTGCCAGGTGTGCGTGGAATCTCGGTGGAGCTGCAACTCCTACCCTACAGCTCAATGGACTCATCCAAGTCACCTGGTGAGGAGATGACAATGGGTAATGGCCATCCCAGGGAATGGAGAGGGCCTGCAGCTGCAGGCAGGATAATCCCATTCACCATATCCATGGGATATAAGCCCTCTCTCACTTGGAGGTGGAGTGGACGTCACCTTCCCAGTCCCCTCAGGACTGGGGGAAGAACTATGGACTAGAGTAGACTTGATGGTATTCTGTTGTACACATATGGTGATTCTAGCAATGGAAGAAACTATAACAGTGAGGTGGAGCCGGTGGCCACTGGACACTTTCGGGGCAGGGAGGGGACGAGCAGTTGAAATACAGGGTCTTTTTCGGGACTTGGAGGCTGTCCTGAGTGCCGTTGTGGCAACGGATGTAGGCCTTTTTAAATCAGCACACACCACTCAGAACTGTGTGGGAGAGAGTGTGGTCTACGATGTGAACTGTGGTCTATGGTTGGTGGCAAGGCCCCAGGATGTGTATGTCCATTGTGGGTGATGGGCTACACTTGTGGGGGATGTTTGTGTGGGATGTGATGGGAGGTGTGGGAGGTGTGGAGCATGGGAATCCCTGTAATTTCTGTGTAATATCTAGGTAATCTAAGCACCTTTCTATATATATATAAATATAAATAACATTTATGTAAGCAAATGCATATATATGCATATATATTTATATATCATTTTACAAATATTGGTATGAATTGTGAAAAATTTGATTTTTACCCACAATAAAAAAAAAAAAAAAAAAAAAGATCAAGGGGGAGAAGTAGATGTGGCTCAAGCAGTTGAGTCCCTGCCTACCATATGGGAGGTCTTGGGTTCGGTTCCCAGTACCTCCTAAAGAAGAAGAGCAAGACAGTGAGCTGACGGGATGGGCTGGTGCGGCAAGCTGACTCAACAAGATGACGCAAAGAGATAACGCAATGAAGAGACACAGCAAGGAAACACAATGAGAGATACAACAAGCAGGGAGCGGAGGTGGCTCAAGCCACAATGAACAGGCACAGAGAGCAGACAGCGAGTGCAAACAACGGGGGTCGGGGGAAATAAATATAATAAATCTTTTAAAAAACAAAAGCTTGTGAGTTTAGTTCACAAATGCTTTGAGGCAAGACTGAGTAGGAGAGACGCTTTTTCCCAATCAGGGGACTTCAAGAGTGCCATCAGGAGAAATGAAAGCAGTGGGTCACATAAGTTCCAGTTGCCTTGGTCAGTTTTCGGCTGGGAATTGTAGGGTGGGAATTGGTGGGGATGAAGGAACAGTTATCAGGGCATTTGTCCTATAACTTTTAGACTTTGCAAGCTATCAAGCCATATAGAGACTTAAGAACCACACTAAAATAAAAGGAAATTTGAAGTTATGAGCCTGGTTTTTGCTTTTTGTCTCAAGGAGCAGCATCTCCTTCCTTAGCTTATGGTCCCTGTTCACATGCTAGAACCAGTGATGTGGTGAGGCCCTGGGAACAGACATCTGTGTTTATGTGCGTTTGCATTTGTGTGTGTTGTACTGGGCAGTGGCTGGGGCACAAAACCGGTGCCTAGTGTACTCTGATAGCTTTTCCCTTTGTCTGTTGGAGGGCACTCTGGTCACCTGAAAGAGGCTGATGGCTGCAACAAGGCCCAGACTGTGGGCATGGGGCAGTGTTCCTGCCAAAGCAGCAGGGAGGGGAGAAGGAGGTGGCCTCGCCCCTAGGTGATGGAAAAACTCAGTTCCAATGTGGAGAATCCACAAATGTTAGCCCCTGCCCCTGTACTCTGCCTGACCTTAGAAGCAAATGCTGACCAGGGTCTCTCTTCAGTTCCATTTCTATCTACAAGATAGCCCTTTTGGTGATGTTTCCCCCCTTGAAATCCACCCTGATTGTTAGGGAAGAGAGGAGAGATGAAAGGAAAGATGAAGACCATAAAATTCAAGAGATTCCTCCTCTAGGTCCTTGCAGGAAAAGATATTTTTAGCAAGGCTTTCAAATAATAGAAGCTTTGTTGGCTATTTGGGACAAAACAGGGACTAGATTAATTGCCAGAAGAAAAGAAGGGAAATTGAGTCATGAAGCCTAAAACATTTCAAAGCACCCAGAGCTGCTTGAGCATGAACCTCAGGCAGGGCTTCAAATTCTCTGGTTGGCAAATTCTCAGCCTCTTTCTCCCCCTGATTAACTGTATTTCCTCCCATCTAAATAACTCAGAAGCAAATTTAATGGTGTAATATGAATTAGAGTAGTATATAAATATGGTCATTTCTGATTCCCATCCTAAACCCTTGCTTTTGAGTCTGAGGGAAACAATGGATTCATTGACCAGAATATATTTATATATGAAAACATTCATTAGTTTTTGTGCTCCGCCACTAGCTGCAACGTGAATTACACTGAGAAGTCATGTATTTTAAAATATGCATCTAATAAATCCAGTGTCATTCAGGGAAATGAAACCTCTGATTAGGCTGAGGCATTGGCTGGCTATTCATTTTCCTGGTCAAGACCTCGAGGCGTGGCAATTGAAGGTTTAGCTCTGAAACAAGCAGTCCTCTGCCTTGGAAACGTTGTTTTCCCCTCCTGTTGCTAGGTCCTCCAGCCCTGTTCAAGCACTGTGGATAACTGCTCATTGTGAGGAAATGACATTTAGAGCTCTCGCATCTGTCAGCATAATAGGAACCTGTTTTTTTAAAAAAATCACGTTATGTTTACGAGGCCCTTTCTTTCTTTAAGTCTCAATTTTTCTGCTTCTAGGTTAGAAAAAAATATATTCCAGGAACAATTTAAAATTGACACTGGCATTTGTGCAATTATTTCCTGTTTAACACTATTGAGTTTCTTTCTTTGATGGGCAAAATATAACAGAAAAAAAAGTAGCTGTGAATGAAGGGCTTTATCCTCATACCTCATTTCCCCAAGCATTCCTTTTCTCATGGGTTACTGTGGATGAAAGTAGTTAATTATGTATTGTGTGGACTGTTCTGCATTTTCACTTTCTTTCAGGTGCTTGGCACATAGTAGATGCTCAATAAATAATTGTTAAATGTTTGAATGAATTAATGAGCACCTGATGAATCAGACCTGCCTAATTATTTTATATTGAGCTCCAAATCAATATACATGTATTGTCTTTTTATTTAAAAAAAACTCTTTTAACTCTCTTGAAGGGTTGTCAACTTGCTATATGTATAGTTTTCATTAAAATATACTTTTTCTTGGGAGAGGATGTGGCTCAAGCAGTTGAGTGCCTGCCTCCTGCATGGGAGGTCCTGGGTTCATTTCCTGGTGCCTCCTAAAGAAGATAAGTAAACAACGAGCAGACAACGAGCAAAAACAAATGAAAAGGGAGAGGATGTGGCTCAAGCATTTGAGTGCCCGCCTCCCACATGGGAGGTCCCAGGTTCAGTTCCTGAAGCCGCCTAAAGAAACGAGAAACAGACAAAAATGAGCAGACAACGAGCAAAGACAATGAGTGCAAACAACGAGCAAACAGACAAGGGAGCCATCTCGGGATGGTGGTGGTGGTGGAATATGTATATATTTTTTCTTATGAAAAATTTCAAACACAGCAAAGTTGAAATTATTTTATCATGAATATTTCTATCCCACCACCTAGATCCTACCTTTATATTTGGCTATACTATACTTGTTTTATCACCTATATATCTATCTATCCATCCATGGCTTTATTCAGCCATCAACACTTATTTTTTTTTATGCATTTCAAAGTAAATTGAAGACATCTGCATACTACCTCAAATACCTTAGCATGCATATCACCAACTAGAGTTCAGAATTTCTCTAAAAGTTTTCTTTTGACGTAAAATTTATGGACAATGAACTGCATAAATCCTAAACATCCACTGAGTTTTATTTTCTATTTTTAGCTCTTTAGAACAGTTGTAGGTTTGCAGAAACATCATGCAAAATGTAGAGAGTTCCCATATACCCCTCTCAGACACAGTTTTCCCTATTATTAACATTTTGCATTAGTGTGGTACTTTTGTTACAATTGATGGGCCGATATTATTATAACTATATTATTAACAAAGTCCCTCGTTTACATTTGGGTTTACTCTTTCTGTTGTGTAGTTCTATGGGGCTTTTAAAATTTTTATTGTAACATATATACAACATAAAATTTCCCATTTTAACCACTTTTAAGCATGCAATTGAGTGATGTTAATTACATTCAGTGTTGTGCTTCCATCAACACCATCCATTGCCAAAACTTTTTCATTATCGCGAACAGAAACTCTCTATCAATTAAGCCTTAATTTTCCATTTCCCACCCCTACCCCTGTCCCTGGTAACCTGCAATCTAATGTCTACCTCTATGAATTTACATATTCTAATTATTTCATGGAAATAAGGTCATGCAATATTTGTCCTTTTGTGTCTGGCTTATTACACTCAGCATGATGTTTTCAAGGTTCATCCATGTTGTAGCATGCATCAGAAATCCATCCTTTTTATGGCTGAAGAATTTTCCACTGGGTGTGTATACCAAGTTTTGTTTATCCATTGATCTGTTGACAGACACTTGGGTTGCTCCCACCTTTTGGCAAATGTGAATAATGCTGTTAAGAACATTGGTGTGCAAATATCTGTTCCAGCTTTCAATTCTTTTGGGTTTATACCCAGAAGTGAGATTGCTAGGTGTTTTAGTTTGCTAAGGGCTGCCAATGCAAAAATATCAGAAATGGGTTGGCTTTTATAATGGGAATATATTAGGGTAAAATCTTAGCGTTCCAAGGCTGTGAAAATGTCCAAATCAAGGCATCATCAAGAGATGCTGTCTGGTGCACAGAGTTGTAGCTGTGGGCAATCAGGCACATGGCTCATCTCTCCCCTCTCCTCATTGCTTCAACTTTGTCTGCTCTGCTGATTCTACCCTCTGGCTTCTCTCTCAGCCTCTCAGGGTCTCTCTGTCTTTCTGCACCTGCAGGTGATCCTGGAGTCCTCTCTCACATGGCAGGGTCAAATGGCAGCTCTCTTTCTCTGTGTCTCCTCCATTTATATAAGACTCCAGTAAGAGGACCGAGCTCTACCCTGGGTCACGTCTCACCTAAGTAGTCCAATCAAAGGCCCCTGAATGAATTCAATTCAGTGAAAGGTTCTCACACCCACAGGGATGGATTAACTCCAAGAACATGATCTTTTCTGGGATTCACAAGAGCTTCAAACTGTCACAACGGGTCATATGGTAATTCTAAGCTTAACTTTCTGAAGAATCGCCATACTGCTTTCCCCAGTGGTTAACCATTTTACATTGCCACCAACAATGTATGAGGGTTCCTATTTCTCTACAACCTTGTCAGCACTTGTTATTTTCTGCTTTTTTAAAATTTAAATAGTAGCCATTTGGGTGGGTGTAAATTGGTATTTCATTGTGGTTTTGATTTGCATTTTCCTGATGGCTAGTGATGCTGAGCATCTTTTCATGCACTAATTGGCCATTTGTATATCTTCTTTGGAGAAATGTCTATTCAAGTCTTTTCTCCATTTTTTAATTGGGTTGGTTGTTGGGTTGTAGGAGTTCTTATATATATTCTGGATATTAAACCCTTATCAGCTATATGGTTTCCAAATATTTTCCCCCATTCTCTAGGTTGTCTTTTCTCTTTCTTGATAATGTCCTTTGATGAATAAAAGTTTTTCATTTTGATGAAATCCAATTTGTCTAATTTTTCTTTTGTTTCTCCTGCTTTTGGTGTAGTCTAAGAAACCATTGCCTACTACAAGCTCCTGAAGAGGTTCTTCTATGTTTTCTTCTAGGTATTTTACAGTCCTGGTTCTTCTATTTAGATTTTTTATCGATTTTGATTTATATTTGTATATGGTGTGAGGTAGGGGTCCACTTTCATTCCTTTGCATGTGCATATCCACTCCAGTTCTCCCAAAACCAGTTTTTGAAGAGACTCCTATTTCCCAGTTGGTACCCCTGGCACCCTTGTCAAAATAATTTGGCTATATATACTGAGTATAACTAACACAGCTGATTTAGAAATGGGATTGTGGCTGAAAGGGGGTAGTCTAGGGATGTAAATGTCAATTGAAAGAAAGCTAGAGAATAATCTAGGGACTGAATAACACAGTGAACCCAGAGGTGGATGAGAATTATAGTCAGTAGTACAAATATAAGAATGTTCTTCTCTGAACTAGAACAAATGTATATCACTATTACACAGTAGTAAGACTATGGAGATGCATGGGAAAAATACATTTAATGTAACCTATGGACTATAGTTAACAGCAATATTGTAATATTCTTGCATCAATGTCAAAAAAGTACTGTGTTAATAATAGGGGGTATGGAAAAAATATACCAAATGTACACTGTAGACCATAATTAGTGGTAATAGTCTGGTGATGTTATCTCATAATCTGTAACAAGTATTCCACAACAATGTAATGTTGTATGGGAATTCTGCACATTTGAGTGATTGTTTTGTAAGCTCACAACTTCTTTAATTAAAAAAAAACACCATAAATTGGCTAAAGATGTGAACATCCACTGAGTTTTGACAAATACATGCATCTATGTAACTAAATTCACCATCAAGAAAGAGAACATTACCATCACCCCGGAAAGTTCCTCCATGCCCCTTCCCAGGCAAACCTCATCCCCTTCTCACACCCTCCCCATCTACCAGGAAACCACTGTTCTGATTTTTTCCCACTATCTAGCAGATCTTCCTGTTTTAGAATTTTATATAAGTGGAATCATACAATATGTACTCTTTTTGTAAGGCTTCTTTCAGCAGCATAATGTCTTTGATAGTCATGCATGTTGTAGTGTGTATTGGTGGCTCAGTCCTTCTGTTACTGAGCGGTATTTCATTGTATGACTATATCATAATTTGCTCATCCATTCTCTTATCGATGGACACCTAGGCTGTTTGTAGTTTTTTTTTTTACTATTAATAATAAAGCTGCCATGAGTATTTGTGTACAAATCTTTTTGTAGATGTACATTTTCATTTCTCTCGAGTAAATGAATACCTAGGAGGAATTGCTAGGTCATAGGGTAGGTGCATGCTTAGTCTTGTGAGAAACTAAAAGGGTTGTACCATTTTACAGTCACACCAACAATGTATGAGAGTTCTGGTTGCTCCTCGTTGTAGCTAGCATTTGTTGTGAATTTTAAAAAATGAAAAAGAAATTAGCCATGCTAGTAGATGTGTAGTATTTCATTATGGTTTTAGTTTGTATTTCCCTGAATTCTAATGATGTTGAGTACTCTTTAATGTACTTTTTGGCCATTGTTATATCCTCTTTTGTGAATTGTTTATTCAAATATTTTGCCCACTTAAAAACATTTGTTATTTTATTTTTAAATTTTAGGAGTTATTTATATATCCTGGGTACCCAGCCTTTGCTAGATATATGTTTTGTGAAGCTTTGGGGCCTCAACTTTTATGTTTAGGTCCAGGGTCTATCTCAAATTAATTTTTGTGGGTGGTGTGAGGTAGGGGCTGATGCTCTTTTTTTTCTCCTCCCAATATGATATCCAGTTATTCCAGCACCATCTGTCGAAAAGACTATTGTTTCCATATTAGATTGCATTGGCACCATAAAAAAATCAGGTGACTGTCTAATTGCGGGTCATTTTCTGGGCACTTTATTCTGCTCATGCTCTGGTAACTTTAGAAATTAATTACAAATGGAGAGCAAATGTAAAACCAGAAATAAACTGCTCTTTATAGGTGGAAGCTAAAAAATTCATGGGAGGAAGAAGAAACCACAAGGGAAATGACAAAGTCGTTAGAAGTGTGGGGCACAGGAAGCATTCTGTATAAAACGCAGAGATTCATTAATGTGAAAGACACATCTTTTAACCACCAAAAGTTTTGTGTAAGCTGCTGAGAAACAGTGCCTGCCATTTCCTGGCACCTTACGAAGCACAGTGATGTCTGAATAGGGAATCGAGGTATTTGCAGTGAAGGGACAGAGGCAACCTTATAGGCTCCTGCAAGGATTTTGATGTAGTCTGGGCAAGAAGGGGCGCCATCTAAGTGCTTTGTGGAGTTACACAGTCTGGCTTATGTTTAAAAAGGTGCACACTGGCTGCTGTATTAGGAAGAGACTAAAGGGAGCAAGGGCAGGAGCAGAACATCCAGCCAGGCAGCGCCTGCAATCATCCACAAAGACCATGTGCACTTGGTCCAAGACGGTAGCCAAGGGACTGATGAAAAGAGGTGAGATTCTAGATACATTCTGGAAGTCAGGCAATAGAATTTGCTGATGAATTGGATGTAGAGTGTGAGAGGAAGAGATGTTATGTTTAGCTATAACATCTTTTTCTTTTATTTATTTATTTATTTTTTAAAAGATTTTATTTATTCATTTATCCCCCCCTTGCTGCTTGTGCTCTCTGGGTCAGCTAACCACGCCGTGCGGGCGGGCTTGCCTTCACCAGGAGGCCCCGGGAACCGAACCCGGGGCCTCCCATATGGTAAACGGGAGCCCTACTGATTGAGCCACAGCCGCTTCCTGCTATAACATCTTTTTATACCTAAAAAGATGTTAGCTACTGTTGAAGGTTGAGTTCCCAAGAAGCAGAGGGTTCATGTGAAAGTGAATTCGTAGGAAGTTTCCAAGTAAGGGAGTATAATTTTAAGTCAGTCCTCCAGGGACTGCTGGAGACAGCATAGGTCCCATCTCTGGGCTGTCCCTGTCTGGGGCAAGTGGAGCTCCCTGCACCTTCAGTTATTTGTTAAAAGAAGTCCCCACCCCGTGAGGGGAGGGGATGTAAATTCCCAGGGACTTTAGGCCATGGTCCCCCTACAAAGAGACTGCTGGCTGCTGGGAGGGAAAGAGAGCAGAGAATGCGCAAAATGCTTAAGGGCTCTGAGATGCCAAGTCCCTCACTGCAAATACATACCCCCCTCATCTCCTTCAAGACTTTGCACAAATGTCATCTCCTTAATGGGGCCACTCCTGACCACCTTATTTAAAATTCCTAATTCTCCCTGGCACTCCCTGTCCTTCTTCCCTTTTTTTAGCAATCACTTATACTTGTGACTTTTAATATACTCAACCCTTTACTTATTTTGTCCATTCTTTCTATAAGCTCTATGAGAGCATGGATTTTTTGACCATTTTATTCACCATTGTATCCCGAAAATCTAAAACGGTGCCTGATAAATAGAAGCTGCTCAATGATATTTGTGAAGAAAATGAATTGTACATCAGGAATCATTACCTCGTCTGAATCATATTGTATTTTCAAGTGAGGAAAACTTATTTGTATAAGGGTTCCAAAACCAGCTTTGATGACAGTATATTTGCATGGATATCTTTAGCTTTCCTCAGTTAAAAAATCAGGTTTTTATTGGGTCTGGATCTTTTGTAAATAAATGGCATCATAAGGCAGTGGTTTCATATCATTTGGCATTAATTTCATGGGACTTATACTCAGGAGCAATGCGTTATTTGACAATAGTTGAGGGAATTGCAAGGTAGCGTTGCAAAATTAAAATTATCAAGCCCAACACCCCCTTCCTCATGCTACAATCTTTTTCAATATAGAACATCCCTACATGAGTCTTACTAGGCTTCTCACATAATAGAAATATGTATAAAATAGAAAACACAGAAGCCCTATTGTGACTTTATGGTGATTTGAATAACGGAAGTTTGTAAACACCAGTATTTTAAATTATCTCTTCATTTGGTTCTTCTGAATTTTTCACACTCTGGGGCAAAGCACAATGATAAGATTTGGGATTCAAGAGAGATAGGCCTTCCTTTAAAACATGGAAAAGGGAGGTATAAAAGGAGGCTGGATATGGGGCACATTTGAAGCAGATTGCTTTATCAATCTGTATCCATTTACTGTAATAAATTGTGGCCGTGAGTGGAACAGCTTCCAGTGAGTTCTGTGAGTCCTTCTAGTGGATTATTGAAACTGAAGGTTGTCTTAGGGACCCTGAACTTGTGATTGGTATCACAAGTGAGGATGGTTTGGAGACTCTTGAAGCTTATACCTCCATGCCCCTTGGAAATTTGACTTCCCTTATAGATTTAACTCCATTTTGCTGCAGCTTTGGTCATCTTAAATCATTTTGGCAAAGGTGGATTTAGTGGCTATGGGACAGGGTATTTATGATGTAGATCTTTGATAACTGTCTAAGCTTGTCTAAGATTTTCTTTAAATCTGAAACAATGAAGATAGAGCCTGAGGTTAGGGATGCTCGCGAAGCCTTCCCACACGAATGATTCAGCACTACCTAGCATGCTTCTTCAGCTTCCATCATAAGGTCTTCTTTGGGCTACAGAGCCTTCATTAAGACTGACGGAAAACTGCAGCTTCTTTTTAAGTGCTTTGTAACCCAGAATGTATGTAAGCTTTAAAAGAATTTTATTGTCAATTTCTAAATCAAAACTTCCATTTCTTTCTAAATTTATTTGGAAGCTTTCCATGTATACATAACAAGAGACTCATATTATACTTTTGTAGGTAGAGTCGATTTTTTTTTTTCTGTTAGGCCATTGTATTAGGTATCTATTTCTGCATAACAATTGCCCCCAAACTTATTGGCAAAGCCAACATTCATTCATCATGTCACAGTTTTGTGGGTCAGAAATTCAGGAGTGATTTAGCTGGGTGGGTTTGGCTCAGGTTCTCTCAGGAGACATTGACTGGAGCTGCAGTCATCTGAAGGCTTGATTGGGAAGGGGGAATGACTGATGTCCAAGATCACTCAATGGCTGCAGGCAGGAAACCTCAGTTCCTTGCTGGTTGTTGGCAGGAGGCCCCTATTTCTTGCCATGTGGACCTCTCCATATGGCTGCTTGAGTGTCTCTACAACATGGCTGCTAGCTTCTCCCAGAGTGGGTGATTGAACCATGAGGACAAGGAGGAAGTCACAATGCCTTTTACATCCAAATCTCAGCTGTCACACACCATCACTTCCACCACAGTCTATTCATTAGAAGCAAGTCACTAAGTGCAGCCCTCATTTAAGGGGGAAGCAGTTAGGCTACATCTTTTGCAGGGAGGAGTAGTAAATAATTTATGCACATAGCTTAATACCACCCCAGCCATATATGTGAATCAAAAGTAGTTTGGTTTTCTTCTTTTGATTTAGGCTTTATAGACTCTGTAAAGCCAGGATGAAAAGTACTATCTCCATTTTCCAAAGGAGGCTCAGGTGCAATGAATGACAGGTCCACTTACAAAGCTAGAAAATGGTAGTCTGGTCTTCGGACTAGCTCCTTCCACCGTTCCACAGCGTTTTTCAACCCAGTTATATGAATACACCCTTAAAAATAAGCCTTTAAGTCAGTAACTCACAAGTACATGATTGAGAAATGGTCATGTAACAATACATTGTATATTTCTTGTACTTATTTGAGCCCCATTAAAATATTTCATTTGGATAATGTCCCTATTAACCAAAGAAGAAACAGATTCCTGCGAAAGGAACCATTTCTATGGAAATGATTTTCAAGTGCTCAGAGTAGCCCTCAAAATATTGGATGTTCATTTAAAATAGTACATTGGGAAATAAAAGGGTTTTTGGGGGGCATTTCCTTTTAATGGCTTGAATTTTTTTACATTAATTCTCCAGAGATTTTTCGATTAACAAGCTTGTAGCTATCAGATGGCAGACCGTCAGAGTATGCTCTGTTTAATGTCTTTAGAACATCATTATGCTCTTCTAAAAGGTCAGGGATTGTAAGACTTGCTGATAATTTGGGTCCTTGTTAACAGTAAAGACAGGAAAATATCTGATGTCATTATTTCTCAGCA
>JAKSZT010049875.1:351749-362920 GCA_026826555.1 Tolypeutes matacus | reverse complement strand
TTTAAAGATTTTATTTATTTATTCATTTATCCCCCCCTTGCTTCTTGTGCTCGTTGGGTCAGCTAACCACGCCGTGCGGACGGGCTTGCCTTCACCAGGAGGCCCCGGGAACCGAACCCGGGGCCTCCCATATGGTAAATGGGAGCCCTACTGATTGAGCCACAGCCGCTTCCCGTGCATCATGTAGTCTTGAGGTCATTTTTTTTTTCCTAGCTACATACCCGTTACAGAAAATTGGAAAATAAAGAAATTAACCACTGTAATTCTACAAGCCTGCATCAACTGACGGTAATATTTTGGTGTGCAACTCTCAGCAGGGTGATAGTTTGGCACCCCCTCAAATGACTGTCCTTTAAGTGTTTGTTTCAATGCTTATATAGAGGAGTGGTTGCACCGGGGAAGGGCAGAGCACCAGGGTGCCTGGTAGGCTCAAACTCTCTGATTGTCCCCAGCAATGCAACTCCACCCCCAAAACCCCAACTTCATTCAGCTCTACTTTGAGTTCACCACTGCCACCCCCAACCATGCACAGGGCCCTGAGTGTGAGGCAAGTTCTGTGAAGATGGTTTTCTCTACCTTCGCAGCATTTCCAATGCTGTTTTAGTACTCCGACGAGCCTCTACCCACCCCACTTCTCAGCTATTGGCACCTAGGCTAAAGCCCACACCTTTCCTCCACTTTGGTGCCAGACCGAGCATGGACACAGGAGATCAGTTCAACATTGTCAGGAGCAGAGAAGCCAAACAAAAACACAAGCTGCAATTTTCCAGTTAGCCTATAAAAAATGTCAGTTTATCTTACAGTCGCCTCCACCAGAGTTCCTTTGGGAAGTGTTCACAAAGAGATATTAATTTTGATCCAAAGCTGATGTGGGGTGGGGTGTGGGGAGTGGGAATCAGATAAGCTTTCATACACTAAATACCTTAACTTGGATAGAAGGGGCTACAGATTAATGGACCTCATCGACAGAACACACTCACAATTCTCCCTGTGAGGGTAGGAAAAAAAAAACTTGTGTAATCAGAGTCAAACTCCCACTCTGTTTAACTTTATAATGTAATTGCTAAAAGCACAGGAGCAATGGTGACATCTTGTGTCGGGTTAAAAAGTAACAGGATCTTAATTCCTTGTGACATCTACTGGGAACATTTTGGATGAGCCCTGGTTAATATTTGTCTCTATCTGCTCCTTTTAGCTGAAGATCAAATAATATAAAACCAATGCATTGGCTTCTCAGGTGTAGGAATAAGCATGACTCATCTAACTGCCACCTCCAGGACTGGGCAACCAGGAGGCCCAGCCTAATTCTTCAACTCAGCCTTTCCCCCTTGCCAGCATCTCCTCTGTAAAACGCATGCTCTGGGCCCATCCTCCATCCATCAGAAGCAGCCAGAGCGGGTCAGCGGAGCTCTGTGATAATTGTGCTTATTTGTCCTAACACTTCAGGCTTTTTTTAAAGATTTATTTTTATTTATTTATCCCCCCCTTGCTGCTTGTGCTCATTGTGTCCATTTGCTGTGCATTTTTCTGTGTCTGCTTGTCTCCCTTTGTTGGGTCATTTTGCTCCCCGTGCCATGTGGGCCGGCTTGCCTTCACCAGGAGGCCCTGGGAATTGAACCCGGGGCCTCCCATATGGTAAACGGGAGCCCAATTGAGCCACAGCCGCTTCCCCAGGCATTTTCTTAATCTTATTTCTTGGGCAGTCCTTTGAACATCACATGGCTAACTGGAACCTCCAGAGCCCAATAGATGACAAATAAAAGTCACTGAAAATCCAAATTTCTTGTTTCATGTACTATCTATCGAGAGCAGTGGTTCTCAACCCTGGCCATACAAAATCACCTGGTAAGCTTAGAAAAATACCAGTGTCTGGATTCCATCCTAGATCAAGGAAATCAGAATTTCTGGGGGGGTGGAGCCAGACATGGTATTTTTCACAAGCCCCTGAGGTGATCCTAGCATCCCGGTTTCACCTGGCTCTTTTGCCCTGGGAATCCAGCCGCCTGGATAAGTTTAATAACCCCTGCAGGTCTTCCTACCTAACTATGCCCCCGCCAGATGCTCTAGCAGCCAGACGGATGGACCTTCAGTAACGTAAGTCAGGTCATGGCACTTTCTCTGCTCAAAATCTCCCAGTGGTTGCCCTTTCCTTCCCACACCCAGTGTCCCCTTTCCTGCTCAACGTTTCCATTTTCCTATTGCCAGTGTGACTTTCCAACATAGCATATGATTTGCTTATTTATTGTGTGTTTTGCTTATTGTCTGTCTCTCCTCACTGGAATATAAACCCCAGGAGGGCAGGGATCGCTGTCTGCTTTCTCCACTCATGAATACCTAGCACCTAGAAGAATGCCTGTTACCATGAAGGCACTAGCTGCTTGTTTGTTGAATGAATGAATGAATGAAGGCTGCTCCTCTTCAGCTTGAGAACTCTGTGATGTTAAATAATGCACGTGGGCCCAAGATGGATTCGCTCATGCTAAACCCCATGCCAGCAAACCAAAATTTCACTTAGTTCCTGTTTCTTGTAACCCTCGGCTCCCCCAGAACGCAAGGCCTAAGGCCAACCACTTAGAGTCGGCCAGTTCTCCAGTTTGGGTTCTGAGGTCTGGCCCCTCTGGTTTGGCGTTAGACAAATGAGGATAAATACCTTGATGCAGCCAATAGAGTCATTTATACTGCTAGCTTCCTTGTTGATTGTGTAAGCCTGTCTATATAAACCCTGCCCTTTCCATCTCTCAGCAGAGCTCCTTCCACCTTCTGAACAGGATGCTGCCTGATTCATGAATCACTCAATAAAGCTGTGAGATCCTAAATTGCCTGGTTTTTCTTTTATCAGTGACCTTTATGACAGGATGCCATAACTTCATCTATCTACTCCCTAGAAAATCAGCAAGTAGACCAGGCTTGTCTGTCAAGCCCTCCACTTTTTCATGCAATAGGTACTATCCTCCAGCTCCCTTTCGGTGGCTCAGGCACCCTCCACTCAGGCCTCCCTTTCCTCACAGAGCCCTGGCTCCAGGATTAGCCCCCCGAACCCCTGCCCCATGCTGCCCGCCTCCTTCCTTCTCTCTATGAATATGAGTGGTGAGCAGGAAAGTCTCTGGTTAAAGGAATTCACACTGAGATACAATTTTGATGAGGGTCTTTGTGATACCCTGTTCCTCTTCCCATTTCCCCTCCCTGATCCCCCAACTGAGAGGCCTGCCAAAGGATTAGCAAAGGGCACCTTAGCCATTAGCTCTTTAGCATCATAATATGTTACTCCCATGAATATTTGCAATTCAAAAAAAATGCTCCAAAAGGGAAATCTTTAACCAAAAGGATTTTTGGAACTTCAGACATCAGAGATGATGCCTGAGAGAACATATTTGAGGACTGGGGTCCTAAAAGCCTCCCTGCATCCACACCAGGGAAATGCAAAGTGCTACTCTGCACTTCAGCCTGCCCACCCGTAAATGCTTACATATTAACAAACTCTCCTAATATCCTGAGCCTCAGTTCCTTAAGACTCTGAACACAAAAAGAATATGACTTTAGCATTAAGACAAAAAGAGGCAGTCCTTTCACTTCTTGAGTCATTCATCCAATATTTGTTGAGCAACTATTACGTGCAGACCTAGCGCTAGGCATTGCGGTTGCAGTGGAGAATGAGACAGACAGGGTCACACGCCTCTTGGAGCTCCGGTCCGATATTGGGGGCTAAACGCTGAATGCAAGGGCCTTCACGTTAGTCCAAATTAATTCACTTAGGGTTTTCTCCAAAGGAGTCTGGCACACTCTCCTTAACATCTGAGACACTGTGGTCACTTCCTTTGGTTTCCTTGCCTGCCAAACAGTACAAAGGAATTTTAGGCTAACAGCCCAACATGAAGGGGCTGGTACATTGATAGATTTGGGAAGAAAAAGCTGATATCCTAAGCAATGCTGAAACATTATCTTATTATCAAGTCCAGGAAGGACCTCACTATTCCTCTGTTCTCAGCCAGAACCATCTGCGTACAGATCAGAAAGCACAGAAGCCAGAACTGACCTCTTTCTATTCTACCTGTGTCTTTAGGGTGGACTCGAGAGTCCCCTGGGTCCAGCTGTGAGCAAGAGCGATTCCTTATATTATAATGTGAAGACTGGGCCTTTCAGGCCCCATCACTGACCCAATCAGTGCGCCATCTTGTGAGGAAGACATTGCTATCCCCGTTTTGCAGATGAGGAAATGAAGATTGGAAGGATAAAGTCATTTGCACAAGACTGTTCCCAAAGGCCAGCATTTGAACCCAATCCGTCTGCCTCCTGAGCTCTTTTTCTTTTCACTGTGACACATTGCCTCCTGGCTCATGAATTTTGTGAGGTCAAATGAAATGCCTTTGTGGTTCTGGTGTCTAAACCAGCTGACTTACAGGTTCTTGGTGTTGCCAGCAGTGGGAGAAGCAGCAGTGACGACAGAGCATGGGCAAACCATCATTTTTCACCCGCGTCCAAGTTTCTGTTGCTGATAAATGGGAATTAGGAAATTGAAAAAGCCCAACAGGACACTAGACAAATTCATCTAGCGCTTATGACAATTTGACAAAGGAACACTAAAAATTCTTGCTAGTATCCTTTTCCTCTACGTTAAGGAGACTATTCTGAAAAAAAAACTGGGAACAATAAACCACCAAAATGATCATCGACAGGACTAGTGATAAATGAATTGTAGTATAAAAGTTATTTTGTTTTGTTTTTTAAAGAAAGGGAATGCAAAATTCAGGCGAGTAGTTTTTTTTTGGTGAAAGAGGCAGAAAGCGTGGAAGAGAGTGCCGATACTAATGGCTCAGCTCCTGGGTATATTCTTCACAACTTACATATATATTACATGTATTATTTTGTATGTATAAAATATTAGCTAATAAAAAACTAAGAGAAAAATATTTTTTGCCATAATATTGCAGGCCAAATTCTTAAAAGATCTTAAGACCAATCTAATTTCTTTGATAAATGAAGAATTTGTAAGAATTGGGAAAGTGGGACCAATTGAAGTGGGCCTTTAGGGTGTAAAGGACCCACAATGCATTTCCTCAGCTAACCTTTAGAGTAGCCCCTATCAGCTGGTACAGCAGTTGCCTGAAACCCAGGGTCACCCTTCCAACCCAGCTCCCAACACCAGAGAACGACTGGACCCACTCATGTTAGCCAGTGGCTCCCTTCTGCCAGATAAAACCATCCCACGTATTATGTAATCACTTTGGAGAGTTTATCTTTTCATTCAGTACTACCAATCTTCAGTCTGGAACACTGGACAGGCATTTTTCAAAGGCTGGGAAAGTAATGAATGCTGTCAGCAATGTCGTGCCATTCTCTGTGTCCTTGGTGATACAAGGGAAGAGCTCATGAAATAACTTGGAGTATAGGAAAAGATTTTTTTAGGTGTGGATTTATGATTGAGAGTCTTCCTTCTGATTACAATTTCCTGTACTTTTTTTGTTTTGTTTTGTTTTTTTAACTTTTTACTTCAAAATAGTTTCAAACTTACTGGATAGTTACAAAAATAATACAAACCCCATACAGAGAACTCCAACATACCACTGTTCCCCCCGATACCCAGATCCACCACTTTTAACATTTTGCCACCTTTGCCATATCATTCTAGCTAACTACCCATCATTCTATCAATCCATCTATCCAAATATCATCTATCTGTGTATCTCTCTGTTTGTCTTTCTATCAACGCATTTTCGGAACACTAGAATGTAGGTTGTATACATTATGCTTCTTGAACACTTAATACTGCCATGTACATCTCCTAAGAACATTTATGTATCCACCTTAAATGCAGTTATCAAGATCATGAAATTTAACGTTGATCTAAAGCTTACGGTCCATATTCCATTTTCTAAATATGTTTCAAAAATGTCCTTTAGGGCTTCTTTCTTCCCTTGTTAGAGCCTGTCCTTGATCATGTATTGCCTTTAATTGTCATTGTCTCTTTAGTAGCTCTTGCTTTCTTTCCTTTTTTCTTTTAAATCGTGGGGAGATACACACAACATAAAAGCTTTCCCTTCTCAACCGCTCCCAATCATATACCATTCAGTGGGATTAATGACATTCAGAGTATTACAGTACCCTCACCCTCCTCCATTACCGAAACTTCCCCATTTCCCCAAACAGAAACCCTACACCCATTTGTGTATTAACTCCCCCGTACCTGCTGCCCCCCTGACCCCACCCCTGGCAACCTGTATTCTTATTTCTGACTCTACAAGCTTGTATATTCTCTGATCTTTTCTTTGTGGTTACCACGGGGCTTAAATTTAACAAAATCTATAACAACCTCCTTTGCTTTGAAACCATCTTGACTTCCATAGCATACACTGTATTCCTATATTCCTCCACCCCTACCTTTATGTAGTTCTTGTTACAAAGTATATGTTTCAATATCATGAGTCCAAAACCTTTGCTTCTCATTACATTTTATGCATTTGCCTTTTAGATCCTAGTACCAAGTAAAAGTGGAGTTACAAGCCAAAAATATAATAGTTCTGGCATTTATCCCAGTCATTACTCTCACCAGAGATCTTTATTTCTTCATGCAGCTTCAATCTACTATCTATTGTCCTTTCCCTTCAACCTGCAGAATATCCTTTAGTATCTCTCCTAGAGCCTGTCTAGTGGTAACAAATTCCCTCAGTTTTTGTTAATCTGGGAATATCTTAATCACTCTGTCATTTTTGAATGACAGTTTTGCCAGATATAGAATTCTTGGTTGGCAGGTTTTGCTTTCAGCACTTTAAATATGTCATCCCACTGCCTTCTTGCCTCCATGGTTTCTGATGAGAAATCGGCACTTAATCTTATTGAGGCTCCCTTGTACATGACACATTGCTTCTCTTACACCTTTCAGAATTCTCTATTTTTTTGGCATTTGGCAGTTTGATTATAATACACTGTGGCATGGGTCTAATTGGCTGTATCCTGTTTGAAGTTTCATTAAGCATCTTGGATGTGTATATTCATGTCTTTCGTTATATTTGGGAACTTGTCAGCCATTATTTCTTTGAATATTTTCTCTGCCCCGTTCTCTCTTTCTTCTCCTTCTGGGACCTCCAGAATGCATATATCAGTATGCTTGATGGTGTCCCACAGGTTCCTCAGGCTCTGCTCACTTTTCTTCATTCTTTCTTCCTTCCAGTCCTCAGACTGGATGATTGCAATTGTGTTATCTTCAAGTTCACTAATTCTTCTGCCAGCTCCAATCTGCTAATGAAGCCCTCTAAGGAATTTTTAATTTCTGTTACTGTGGTCTTCAGCTCTGTTTGGTTCCTTTTCATAATTCCCATCTCAATTCTCTTTATGTTCATTTATCATTTTCCTGATTTTCTTTAGTTCTTTGTCCATGTTTTCCTTTAGCTCTTTGAGCACTTTTAGGACTGTTATTTAAAAGTCTTTGGTATGGGAAGCGGCTGTGGCTCAATCAGTGGGGCTCCTGTTTACCATATGGGAGGCCCCGGGTTCGGTTCCCGGGGCCTCCTGGTGAAGGCAAAGCCCGCCCACATGGTGTGGTTGGCTGACCCAGCGAGCACAAGCAGCAAGGGGGGGATAAATGAATAAATAAATAAAATCTTTAAAAAAAAAAAAAAAAAAGTCTTTGGTATGTCCCAGGTCTGGTCCTCCTCACTGATAGTGTTCTAATGCTTTGATCTTCTCCTTTGCATGGGCCATCACTTCCTGCTTCTTTGTATGCTTTGTAATCATTTGTGGAAACCTGGATATTTTTATATTTTAAGGTGTTATCACTGGAATTTATACTCTGAGGCATCTGCTCCCTAAGCTTGTATCCAGCTAGTGTTATGACAGAGCTTTTCTTGAATGCCAGGAGCTATTAAAAACAAACCAATGGGGAAAAAAAAAAAACACCTTTCCATGACTTTGCAGGCTGACCGGTGTTCATGCTGTCCTTCAGGGCTTAGCAATACAAAGAGTTCACAAAAGCCAGGGGGCCCACCCTGGCCCTCTCTGTGTCATGTCTTGACATGTGCATGTGGCCCTGGGAATTTCCCCGTTTACATGGCTTCTGAATGTCCCCTCTTCCCTAGGAAAGAGTTTCCTCAGGATCCCGGGCACTGCTCTGTGCATCCTACAGCCAGCAGTCCCTAGCCCCAGGCAACCACCACTTGCCTGCTGGCCCATAGCCTTCTGCAGAAGAGCTCTGGGGGCTGCCTTCCACATGCAGGGCAAGTTCTGGGATGGCAAGCCTGCAACGAATGTCCTGGTTTGGTCCCTCAGACTGCCACCAGACACACTGGGCCAGACATACATGCTCCCAGTATGTACACAAGGGTTACTCTGCTCCCTCTGGAACCAGGGCCTGTCGGGTGGGGGAGAGGCCAGCCAAGGTACCCTGAGGTTCTGCTGCTTTGAAGTGGCCTTTCTCTCAATTCAGCGCTCACCCTGTTACTGCAGTCCTTTAACTGTTTTCTGGAGCTCTGAGAAAGATGTTTCTTCCAGTTCTTGCAGACAAAAATGGGATCAAAATGGGAAAATGGTTGTTCCAAGATTCTATGGGGGACAGAGACCCAAAGAAGACTCGACCACCTTGATCAGGGCCCCTGTACTTTTATGGTCAGTTCTGATGGAGAAATGGAACCCTGCGACATGTTTCTGACTCGGTTTTTAATCCTCTGGTCCTCATGTCAGTCTAAGTGTCAGTAGAAGGGAGGTGGGAGGGAAAGTGAGGAGGCAGAAGGGGAAGTGAGGAGGGGAAGGGGAAGGAGGGAAGAGATATGGAGGAGATTAAGGGGAAACTGGCAGGAGGGAGGGGAAGAGGTAGGAAAAGTAGGGAGGGGAAGCTGGATGTGGGAAGGGAAGAAGGGCAAGGGGAGGGGACAATGGGAAGGGGGGGAAGTGAAGAAGAGCAGTGCAAATGGGGAGAGGGAGGGAGAATAAAATCATATAGTTCATTTCCATATACATCATCTCATTTACCCTCACGATAGCCTTGTAATGTAGGTCAGGAAACTTAAGACTCAACAAAGACAAAAGTCTTAAAATCACATAGTCCTATAAGGGGAAAAGTTGGCTTTAACTCCAGATCTTCCTGACTGGGAAACCACGCTCCATCTAGTGCCCACCTCTAGGAACTGGAATTCTGGAACATAGTAAAGTATAAAGGAGCACGGGCCTGGAGCAAGGCAACAAGAGGCAGAACCCCCAAATACGTGGACTTCGAAATGTCTCATCTCACTAAAAATGAGAGTATTCGATAATTCTTGAGCAGTCTTGCTAACAATTTCATTGCACAGAAGGTAGACAAAAGAAATGGGACTGAAATTCTGAACAGCCGAGAACAGTTGGTTAAACAGAAGCATAAAGAACCTTTGAAGAGGGGAATCATGTTTCTAAAAACCCAAAAGGAAAGGAAGGTAAATCTAGATGTAGACTTAAGGAAAACACATTTCTAGTGATTCACAGAAAAGATAGAATCACAGAAGAGACAGTATCAGGGGACTCCAATTCAAGCTAGAAGCCCTAAAAATATTTTTAAAAATATAATACTGGCTATTTGATAAAAACAATTTAATTATTAAATTAAATAATTTAAAAAGAATACTAGGACTTCCGGGAAGATGGCGGACTAGTAAGACACAGGAATCTCTTCTCCAGAAAAATAGCTAGAGGACAAGCTGAAACAGCCCCGAAAAAGATCTTCTAGGGTTTAGGACAGCAGGTGAAGGCTGCACACCACCCAGGGGAGAGAGGGACAGAAGAGGGAAATCACGACAACAGAACTGTGAGTTGCAAGTAGCAGCTTCTGCTGCTGCTGGCACCCTCCCCCCACACTCTTCAGAATTCTCGGGCCCCTGGGCCTGTGACCACAGGCAAAGGGGGCTTCAGGGATCTGCCACTCCCGGAAAGGGGAGAGAGAGGGACACAGCCTTAGGCTGACTCAGGTTCTGTCTTGAAATTTGGGCAGCGGAGCGCCACAGACCCTTCCACACAGCGGTTTGCCCTGGGAGCCTAGAAAGGACTGGAGAATTCCGACCCTTGCAGCCTCCCTCTCTTCTAGCCTGGACTAATTGTTGAGGACTCCACAGGAGAGGGGAGAGAGAGCCTGGGGCTGACCCTGCTTTTGCTCCCAGGTTTGGTCTGCCCTGTCCTGAGAGCCCTTCCAGGCTGGGTGGGGCTGCGCATTTGTTTGCCTTGGAGCCTGCAAGGGGCTAAAGATATACAAACCTCCCAATCTCATCCTCTACCAACTGGGACTGATTGTTGAGGATTCAGAAGGGAGTGGAAATATTTCCTAGCTGGGAAAAGGGGGGTGCTACGAGAGAAGTCTGGATAACTGTCTCAGAAAGTTTGAATCACAGGGCTCTTAGCCCCCAGACAGGAAGCTCTATCACATTGATCTGGTCTGTGTCACAACAAATACGCTCGGACCAGGCATTGAATTGAGAGCTGCCAACAAGCGCCATCTGCTAGCAGACCAAGGAAGTGCACAAAAGAAAATTAATAAGTAAGAGAGTCTTTTCCTGGCCTCTATAGCCTCCCTGCCCAAGGCCCTAGGAAACGACTCTAAAACCAATTACTGGGTCCAGTGGAAGTTTTGAGCAACCAGCAGAACAATCCTAACAATCAAGGTTGAGCCAAAAATCAAAGAGCTGTGGTAACTCACAGCCTCCTGCCACTAAAACCCCATAAAAGAGAAAGAGATAGAGCATCTAAGTAAAATACAAACTAACCAGATGCCTAAGCACCAGCAAAAAATTACAAGCCATACTAAGAAAATAGAAGACATGGCCCAAGAAAAGGAATACAGCAAAGTCTCAGAAGAGATGCAGAATTTGAGAGAAATAATCAGTGAGATGAGCACAAATTTCCAAAATCAAATTAATGAGATGAAAGAGAATATAGTTAAAGAGATCAATGACATCAAGAAGTCATTGAGCGAATGCAAAGAAGAATTTGAAACCCTGAACAGAAAAGTAACGGAGTTCATGGGAATGAAAGACACAATAGGTGAAGTCAAAAATACATTTGAAGCATACAACAGCAGACTCTAAATGATAGAAGAAAGAATAAGTGATACTGAAGACAGAGCAGCTAAAATTGAAGAGGGAAAAGAACTGAGAGAGAAAAGAATGGAAAAAATTGAGCAGGGGCTCAGAGAGTTGAATGACAACACAAAACACAAGAACAGA
>JAKSZT010049875.1:327876-346749 GCA_026826555.1 Tolypeutes matacus | reverse complement strand
TAAAGGCGTCCAAATAGGAAAACAGGAAGTAAAACTCTCACTGTTTGCAGATGACATGATCCTGTATTTAGAAAATCCTGAAGTATCCACAACAAAGCTACTTGAACTAATAAATGAGTTCAGCAAAGTGGCAGGATATAAGATCAACACGCAAAAATCAGTAATGTTTTTGTACACTAGTACTGAACAATATGAGGAGGAAATCAGGAGGAAAATTCCATTTTCAATAGCAACAAAAAGACTCAAATACCTAGGAGTTAATTTAACCAAGGAAGTACAGGACCTATATGCAGAAAACTACAAAACAATGCTAAAGGAAATTTAAAAAGACCTAAACAAATGGAAAGACATTCCGTGTTCATGGATTGGAAGAATAAATATCATGAAGATGTCAATCTTGCCCAAACTGATTTATAGATTCAATGCAATACCAATCAAAATCCCAACAGCTTACTTTACAGATTTAGAGAAGGCAATTACCAAATTCTTCTGGAAGGGTAAGTGCACCCGAATAGCCAAAAGTATTCTAAAAAAGAAGAGTGATGTGGGAGGAATTTCACTGCCTGACCTTAAAACATATTACAAAGCTATAGTGGTCAAAAAAGCATGGTACTGGCATAAAGATAGACATATCGATCAGTGGAATAGAACTGAGAATCCAGAAATAAACCCTCACCTATACATTCAACTGGTTTTTGACAAACCTACCAAGCCCACACTGATGGGAAAAAACAGTCTGTTCAACAAATGGTGTTGGGAGAACTGGATATCTATAATCAAAAGATTGAAAGAGGACCCCTATCTCACCCCCTATACAAGAATCAACTCAAAATGGATGAAAGATCTAAATATAAAAGCCAGGACCATAAAACTACTAGAAGAAAATGTAGGGAAACATCTTCAAGACCTTGTAGTAGGTGGTGGTTTCTTCGACTTCACACCTAAAGCACGTGTAACAAAAGAAAAAGTAGATAAATGGGACCTCCTCAAAATTAAACACTTTTGCACCTCACAGGACTTTGTCAGAAGGGTGAAAAGGCAGCCGACTCAATGGGAAAAAATATTTGGAAATCACATATCTGATAAGGGTTTAATATCCAGGATATATAAAGAGATGTTACAACTCAACAATAAAAAGACAAACGACCCAATTAAAAAATGGGCCAAAGACTTGAATAGACATTTCTCCGAAGAAGAAATACAAATGGCAAAAAAACACATGAAGAAATGCTCAACATCACTCATGATTACGGAAATGCAAATCAAAACTACCATGAGATATCATTTCACACCTATCAGAATGGCTACTATTAAAAAGACAGAGAACTACAAGTGTTGGAGAGGATGTGGAGAGATAGGAACACTTCTTCACTGTTGGTGGGAATGCAGGATGGTACAACCACTATGGAGGACTGTTTGGCAGTTCCTAAAGAAGCTGAATATAGACTTGCCACGTGACCCTGCAATACCACTACTGGGTATATACCCAGAAGAACTGAGAGCAGTGACACGAACAGACATCTGCACACCAATGTTCATAGCCACATTATTCACCATTGCCAAAAGTTGGAAACAACCCAGGTGTCCATCAACAGATGAATGGATAAACAAACTGTGGTCTATTCACACGATGGAATATTATGCAGCTGTAAGAAGAAATGAAGTCATAAAGCATATGACAACATGGATGAACCTGGAGGACATTATGTTGAGTGAAGCAAGCCAGACACAAAAGGACAAATACTGTATGAATGCGTTACTATGAACCAAATATATTGTGTAATATATTGTTTGATTCAAAAAAAAATTTATATGTATCCATTACATTTAATTGAGAAATGTATATATTTATTCATTTGTGTTTACTTTTTAGTTTTTAATTGTTTGTTTTCAATTGTTAAATGTACAAAATAAAGTTAAAAAAAAAAAAAAAGAATACTGTAGTACCATTTAAGACTGAAATGGCATAAGAATAAAGAAACCAATTTTGCTATGAGCTCAGGTGTATGAAGGATAAGAAATGGCCACACAACCTCTGCACAACTCCTTTCGCAGGCCAGGGTGAATTTCTGACATCAAGAAGAAGGTGAAGGTTGTGCCTAGCCTGGGGTCAAAGCTCTGAGTGAGAGGGCTAGAGGGTTGCTTGGTTCTTTCCTCTGCCCCCTACCTGAGCAAGCTGTTGTGAGATCGTCCCCAGGGGTTGGGAGAGGGCCCGGAGGAAGAACCTGGGAGGTGGTAGCTCACTGATGACTGTTGCCTAGGCCTTAAGTCAAAGGGGAAACGGGAGCTCTTGACCTTGCTACACGATCCAGCCAGGTTCCCAGAGCAGGGGAGCAGTTAGGGATGCAGAATATGCCAAGAATGAGGAGCATGCTTTTATCATTCAGGGTCCTGCCAGCAAACAGATGGCAAACCCGCATGGGGCAAGTAAGGAAGGGTTGATGAAGAACTCTCTATAAGGGCATGGACAAGGTTCATTGAAACCGACAAGGAAGAGGGCAGCATCTTGGGGTTATCAACTCCCCCAGAACTGGAGCTGTGAGAGCGGGCCCCTGTCAGCAAAAGTAGGCTGCTAATTCCAAGCCGCAAGGACTCAGGGTGGAAGTCAGAATATATCACCCCCCTTTCTCTATTTCCCTCCTCCAATGTGCTGCCTGGGCTTCCCACTGCCCGAGGGCAAGTGAGCCCACTGATGTGGGCCACAGAGCCAGGCAGAGCAGGATGGCGTAGACCTGTGGGAGCAAATAAAGAGGAGCCATCGCAATTGCTCTTGAGTTGAGTCTATGCAAAAATTTAGCTATGAAGATATTCATCAAAGCATTGCTTGTAAAAGCAAAAATATGGAAATGACCTACATGTTAGATAGGAAAACAAAAACAAAAACAAAAAAACCTCTGTTCCAGCCATATGAGGGCAGGGACTATCATACTTATTTTTGCATATAAGCTCCAGCAGTTGGAATAATGCCTTGCAAAAAAAAAAAAAATCCTCATTAAACACTTAAAAAGCTTGTGTAGGTGTATATTTACTGACATGGAAAGATGTTCATGATTCAGTTAAAAAAAAGACTACAAAATTATGTGGTAGTGATTTCATTTTCGTGTGCCTGTGTGTGTGTGTGTGTGTTTACAGGTTTGGCAAACATGCATGGAGATAGTTAGAGTGGTTAGTGCTCTAAGGGAGAATTGTGATGTGGTATTTTCGTGCCTCATTTTCTGATTTTTCTGTAATGAATATATATTGTCTTTTAATAAGAACATACAATTGCTCAAATTTATTCTTAGAACAGCATTGGTTTTTCTGGTGTTTTCCTATCCCTTCCCTATGCCATCTCATGCTCCATAACCTTGAGAATGGCAGCAGATGGCAGGACAAGCATGTGGATCGAGAGGAGGGGAGGGAATCCCACCATCTGGGAGTCATGACTCACAGCTTTCACAGCTTGTGGAGCATCGAGGACCAAAATACAGAAGAGTGGCAGGGGCTAGAAAAAAACTCCTATTCCCAAGGCTTAAATCCTAGGAGGCTGAGAATTATAGTACCTGCTGAAGATGACTAAGAAGTATTTTTAAGCTATATTGGGAGCAAGATAGGCAAGCAGGGAAGGGCATCCTGCCAGGGAAAGATGCCACATTACTAGAGAACAGAGAGGAGCAATCAATTCCTATTTTGCTTTTATCTCAACCATAAATAAGGCTTTCTTCTCCTTTTCCCCTTCTTGATCACCATCACCATCATCATCCTCTTCTTCCTCCTCAACATTATCAATCTGATTGTCATCATGACGATCATCCTCAACAAAATGAACACAACCATTGTCTTCCTCCTCCTCCTCTTCCTCCTCATCATCCCTACCTCCAAAACCACCACCAGTATCATCATCTCCATTCCAGGTAGCAGATCTCCTGAAAGCAGCAAATATGTCTTCTCCTCTTCATATATCTGCTGGAACATTTAGCACAGGATCCTAAATAGTACAGTATACATGAACAGAACTGACAAGGATGAAGGCACTCTGAACGAATGAGCAGATAACATCACATGCTGGTAGGAAGAGTTAACATACTGGATTAAAAGCTTACAAACCTTTTTAAGCCAGCATTCCAAAGGGCAAAAGCTTTTTAATCATGCAACCCTGCCCCAATGTATTTAGGTGTATTTATTTATAAATTTTATATATGTTCTTCTACTATAGGAAGATGTTATACACATTATAAAATATACATACGATAGAAATTAAAAGTGATGCTATGACTCTGAAAAAGTAAAGATCATGAGTTTGACTTAAAATTACAGTGAAATCTGTCCTAATACTACTTTTGTGGCTAGCAAAGGTTGTGCATTTATGTAGAAATATTTACAGTATGTCCTAAATAAGGGATATTAAAGATAGGTTTCACTCTTAATTTTCAACATTGTAGCACTGCTGATGTCTGTTGTACACTTATCAATTCTTCAGAAGTCCTCTAAGATGTCAAATATAATTTCTGTTTCGTTCAGAGACAAGCAACACCTGCTTTATTGATTCACTATTACAGTAAACTCTAATTTTGTCATTAAATATTTTACGTCTGTGGGGGAAAAAAAGTGATGCTATGAAAAAGTTATAACATTTGTTTTCCGCATCCCAACACCCTGCCTAGGAAACCACAGGCCTGCACGACAAAATCAGAAGTCTGAAACAAATCTATAAAGGCAGCTGTAACGAACAACAGGAGATTAAACATAGAAGAAGGTCAAACAATGCATTTGAATTCCAAAACTGAGCCCAAATTGCAGCATTTACTATGCAAATTCACTCTTGTAATACCAATACATCACCACCAGATGACTTCCAGCTTTAGTAACTGAATATGTGTGGCCCGAGCAATAAGCAGCATTTAAAGAAAAGCCAACCTTGACAATTATTCAAATGTACCAGATGGTGTCCTGTTCTTGCTACTATCACTATTTAGCATGGCTGTATTAAATTACAGTATTTTCTTTCTAGGGATTTCTTGAAACAAAATAAGGTTTTAAAGGGCGTGAGCAATATGTGCCTGTTTTCCATCACTTTTGGAAACTGCCTTCACACCAAAGCAACCAGAAATTCTTAACTACCCGAGAGCCCTGTTTTTCACCCTCGTAGGGACCAGCAGCCAAGCTCTAGGATGCTGGTTATTGACCGCAGCCTGGAAGGACGGGGCATCCTTGCTAACTCACCTGGCTGGTTTCCTCGCACAATTCCACCCAAACCTGCACGTTGATGTCATCCATTCAGAGCATGTTAGGGAACTTCTGCAGAAACCGTCATCCCCCGAGAGCAGCTTGGGGCAGAGCCTGCCCTGGGCAAATTAAGCGGTGGGCCACGGCCGCTTTATGGAAGGCAGTGGAGCAGCAGAAGAGACAAGGGTTTGAAGTCACACAGATCTAAGATGTAATCCTTCTCACTGCCTGGGCGACATTGGGCAAGCTACTGAACTTCTCAGTTAAAAAATACATGTCTTAAAACGTCATATTGTTGTGAGCGCTGGAGGTCATATGTACGAGGCCCCAGCCGCAGGGTCCAGGCTAGCCCTTCGCTATGGATGGGAGTAACTGAACACTGGTTACAAATACAGCTTCTCAGATTTCTCCCCTAGAGATCGGGATGCCCTAAACCCAGGGTGAGTCCCTGCCTTGGAGGAATCTGTCTTTTTATTGCATTCCCCTTCCGCCCCCCCAGGGGATTTTATTGTCAAGCAAGCCTAGGAACCAAACCGTCCCCACCCAAACCCCACCACCGCACTGAAAGCCAATTACCATGATCGTGATGCTCCTTTGCGCCCACCCTCGTGGCACCTCTCCCCGGGGTCCCGGGGTGCCAGGGTGGTGGAGTGTGCCTACACCCTTCCACCAAAGGGCTGCATTTTCTACTCCTCTCCCTTGCCCTCCCCCTCCAGTGCACCTGCTCTCGCCCTCTGCCCAGGGGGAAAGGCCCTAGTAGAGGGAACCCATGTGAAGCCTTTCAGCTGCAAATTACTTGCTCAGTTACTCAGGTCAAGGCAGAGGATAATAAGTGGCATAAACCAGAGAAATTCATCCCCAATAATGGCAGTCCTGGCCTGTGGGGGAGATGTTTTGAGAAGAGGGATCTCTTTTTTTTTTTTTTAAGAGACTTTTATTTATTTATTCATTTATCCCCCCCTTGCTGCTTGTGCTCGCCGGGTCAGCTAACCACGCCGTGCGGGCGGGCCTGCCTTCACCAGGAGGCCCTGGGAACCGAACCGGGGCCTCCCATATGGTAAACGGGAGCCCCACTGATTGAGCCACAGCCGCTTCCCCAGGGATCTCTTAATTGCTACTATGGCCTGTTGGCTGAGTGCGTTTGCATGTGCATAGGAATCACTGAGAAAGCTCCTCAAAATGCCCATGCAGCCATTACATCTAAGTACTGCCTGCTGGGAGACTGCATTTCTAGCCTGCTCCCCGCTGATGCCATGCTGCTGATCCAAGGACAGCATTTTGAGGGTCCAGGTCTTAGGACCCTTAGTGATGGTGAAAAGAGCTACAGCCCCAAATACTTGGACACTTGCCAAAACCTAGAGCCTAAAGTGGCTATGAATGCCTAGAGTTTCTTTAGTAAAGCACTGAGAGATAGGCCTGTTCCCAGTACACACACACAACCCACAAACGCAAAATCCAAACATTTCAACCACCTCAAAAGGATAAAAATCATTATCTGCCACAAGGGAGGGAACTAAATGGCAAATAATTTCAAAATTCATATTAAAAGCATTTTTAGTATATGGGAGACTTCCGAGAAGATGGCGGACTAGTAAGACACAGGAATCTCTTCTCCAAAGAAATAGCTAGTGGACAGGCTGAAACAGCCCCAAAAAAGATCTTCTAGGGTTTAGGACAGCAGGTGAAGACTGCACACCACCCAGAGTAGAGAGGGACAAGAGAAGGAAATTGCAATTACAGAACTGTGAGTTGGAACCAGCAGAAGCTGCTGCTGGCACCCTCCCCCACACTAAAGACTCTTTAGAATTCTCAGGCCTCTGGGCCTGCGACTACAGACAAAGAGGGCTCCAGGAATCCTACCACCCCAGGAAAGGGGAGAGAGAGGGACACAGCCTAAGGCTGACTCAGGTTCTGACCCACAAATTTGGGCTTCGGTGCTCCACGAGCCCTTCCAGGCCAGGTGGGCCAACACTGTGGTTTTGCCCTGGGAGCCTACAGAGGACTGGAGAAATCCGACCCTCCCAATCTCCCTCTCTTCTAAGTTGGACTAATTGTTGAGGGCTCCACAGGAGAGGGGAGAGAAAGCCTGGGGCTGACTCTGCTTTGGACTCGCAGGTTTGGTCTGCAGTGTCCCCAGAGTCCTTCCAGGCTGGGTGGGGCTGTGCCATTGTTTGCCTTAGAGCCTGCAAGAGGCTAAAGATATACAAACCTCCCAATCCCCCCCTCTACTAACAGGAACTGATTGTTGAGGACTCAGAGGGGAGTGGAAATATTTCCTAGCTGGGAAAAGGGAGTGGGCTGCGGGTGAAGACTGGAGAATGGTCTCAGAAAGTTTGAATTACAAGGCTCTTAGCCTCCAGACAGGAAGCTCTATCACATTGATCTGGTCTGTGCTGCAACAAATACACTCCGACCAGGGATTGAATTGAGAGCGTCCAAAGAGCACCATCTCCTGGCAGACCAAGGAAGTACACATAAGAAAATTAATAAGGAAGAGAGGCTTTTCCTGGCCTCTATAGCCTCTCTGCCCAAGGCCCTAAGAAGCGACTCTACAACCAATTACTGGGTCCAGTGGAAGTTTTGAGCAATCAGCAGGACAATCCTAATAGTCCAGGATGAACCAAAAATCAAAGAGCTGTGGTAACTCACTGCCTCCTGCCACTAAATCCCTATAAAAGAGAAAGAGATTGAGCATCTGAGTAAACTGCATCCAAACCAGATGCCAAAACACCAGCAAAAAATTACGAGCCATACTAAGAAAATAGAAGACATGGCCCAAGAAAAGGAATACATCAAAGTCCCAGAAGAGATGCAGAATTTGAGAGAACTAATCAGCGATATGAGCACAAATTTCCAAAACCAAATTAATGGGATGAAAGACAATATAGTTAAAGAGATCAATGACATCAAGAAGTCATTGAGCGAACATAAAGAAGAATTTGAAATCATGAACAGAAAAGTAACGGAGTTTATGGGAATGAAAGACACAATAGGTGAGGTCAAAAACACATTTGAGGAATACAACAGCAGACTCAAAATGATAGAAGAAAGAATAAGTGATACTGAAGACAGAGCAGCTAAAATTGAAGAGAGAAAAGAACAGAGAGAGAAAAGAATGGAAAAAATTGAGCAGGGGCTCAGAGAGTTGAATGACAACACAAAATGAAACAACATACGTGTCATGAGAGTTCCAGAAGGGGAAGAGAAAGGAAGAGGGGCAAAAAGAGTATTTGAGGAAATAATAGCTGAAAATTTCCCAACACTCACGAAAGAAATGAACTTACATGTCCAAGAAGCACACCGTACCCCAATGAGAATAAATCCAAATAGAACTACGCCAAGACACATACTACTTAGAATGTCAAATGGCAAAGATAAAGAGAAAATTCTCAGAACAGCAAGAGAGAAGTAAACGATCACGTACAAGGGACGTTCAATAAGACTTAGTGCAGATTTCTCTTCAGAAACCATGGAGGCAAGAAGACAGTGGTATGATACAATTAGGAAACTGAAAGAGAAAAAATGCCAGCCGAGAATTCTTTATCCAGCAAAACTGTCCTTCAAATATGAAGGTGAGTATAAAGTATTCACAAACAAATAGAAACTAAGAAAGTTTGCAAAAAAGAACCCACCTTTGCAGGAAATATTAAAGGAAGCCTTAGAACCTGAAAGAAAAAGACAGGAGAGAGAGGCTTGGAGGACAGTATAGAAGAAAGAATAGCAGAAAGGATAACCAAAAGAGTAAAAAGAGAGACAAAAACAAGATGACATATGAAAACCAAAGAATAAAATGGAGGAAGTAAATAGTGCATTTTCAGTAATATCATTGAATGTGAATGGATTAAATACCCCAATCAAAAGATACAGGCTGATAGAGTGGATAAAAAAACATAAGCCATCCATATGCTGCTTACAAGAAACTCACTTCAGACCCAGGGATACAAACCGGCTGAAAGTAAAAGTTTGGAAAAAGATACTCCACGTGAATAGTAAACAGAAAAGAGCAGGGGTAGCTATACTAATATCAGACAAAACAGACTTTAAATGCAAAAAAGTGATAGGAAATACAGAAGGCCATTATATATTAATAAAAGGGATGATCCTCCAGGAGGATATAACAGTCATAAATATATATGCACCTAACCAGGGTGCCCCAAAATATATGAGACAAACTTTGGCAAAACTGAAGGGAGAAATAGACATTTCTACAATCATCGTTGGAGACTTAACACCCCTCTCACATCATTAGCTAGAACAACTAGACAGAAGATCAACAAGGAAACAGAGAACTTGAACAATATGATAAACAAGTTAGACCTAACAGACATATACAGAATACTGCACCCAAACTCAGTGGGTTATACATTCTTCTCAAGTTCCCATGGATCTTTCTCCAGGATAGAACACATGTTAGGTCACAATACAGCTTCCAATAAATATAAAAAGATTGAAATTACACAAAGCACCTTCTTAGATCATAATGGAATGAAACTAGAAATCAATAACAGACAGGAAAAAAAGTAAATTCATAAATGTGTGGAGACTGAACAACACACTCCTAAATAATCAGTGGGTCAAAGAAGAAATTGCAAGTGAAATCAGTAAATATATTGAGACAAATGAAATGAGAACACAACGTATGAAAACTTTTGGGATACAGCGAAGGCAGTCTTGAGAGGGAAATTTATATATTTATAAATGCCTATATTAAAAAACAAGAAATAGCTAAACTCAAAGATTTAACTGAACAACTTGAGAAACTAGAAAAAGAACAGCAAACCGATCCCATAGAAAGCAGGAAGGAAGGAAATAATAAAGATTAGAGCAGAAATAAATGAAAATGAGAACAGAAAAACAATAGAGAAAATCAATAAAACCAAAAGCTGGTTCTTTGAGAAGATCAATAAAATTGACAAACCCCTAGCTAGACTAACAAAGAAAAAAAGAGAGAAGATGCAAATAAATAAAATCAGAAATGAAAGGGGGGGATTTACAAATGTCCCCACAGAAATAAAAAGAATCGTAAGAGGATATTATGAGAAACTATATGCCAACAAACTAGACAACCTGGATGAAATGGACAAATTTCTAGAAATTCACAACCAACCTACACTGACGCTACAAGAAATACAAGAACTTAACAAACCAATCACATTTAAGGAGATTGAATCCATCATCAAAAAATCTCTCAGCAAAGAAAAGTCCAGGAACAGATGGCTTCACAGGTGAATTCTACCAAACATTTCAAAAAGAATTAACACCAATCCTGTTTAAACTCTTCCAAAAAATTGAAGAGAAGGGAAAATTACCCAACAAATTTTATGAAGCCCACATCACCCTAATACCAAAGCCAGATAAAGATTCTACAAGAAAAGAAAATTACAGACCAATCTCTCTCATGAACATAGATGCAAAAATTCTCAACAAAATACTTGCAAATTGAATCCAACAGCATATCAAAAGACTTATACATCACGACCAAGTGGGATTTATTCCTGGCATGCAAGGCTGGTTCAACATAAGAAAATCAATCAATGTAATACACCAAATTAACAAATTGAAGGGAAAAAACCACATGATCATCTCAATAGATGCAGAAAAGGCATTCGACAAAATCCAGCATCCTTTTTTTGATAAAAACACTTCAAAAGATAGGAATAAAAGGAAAATTCTTCAATATAATAAAAGGCATATATGAAAACCCCACAGCCAACATCATACTCAATGGGGAAAAGGTTGAAAGCTTTCCCTCTAAGATCAGGAACAAGACAAAGATGCCCACTGTCACCATTGTTATTCAACATTGTATTAGAAGTTCTGGCTAGGGCAATTAGACAAGAAAAAAAAATTAAAGGCGTCCAAATAGGAAAACAGGAAGTAAAACTCTCACTGTTTGCGGATGACATGATCCTGTACTTAGAAAATCCTGAAGTTTCCACAACAAAGCTACTTGAGCTAATAAATGAGTTCAGCAAAGCAGCAGGATACAAGATCAACACGCAAAAATCAGTAATGTTTTTGTACACTAGTACACTAGTTTCCTGAGGAGGAAATCAGGGGGAAAATTCCATTTTCAATAGCAACAAAAAGACTCAAATACCTAGGAGTTAATTTAACCAAAGAAGTACAGGACCTATATGCAGAAAACTACAAAACAATGCTAAAAGAAATTTTAAGAGACCTAAACAAATGGAAAGACATTCCGTGTTCATGGATTGGAAGAGTAAATATTGTGAAGATGTCAATCTTACCCAAACTGATTTATAGAGTCAATGCAATACCAATCAAAATCCCAACAGCTTACTTTACAGATTTAGAGAAGACAATTACCAAATTCATCTGGAAGGGTAAGTGCACCCGAATAGCCAAAAGCATTCTTAAAAAGAAGAGCGATGTGGGAGGAATTTCACTGCCTGACCTTGAAACATATTACAAAGCTACAATGGTTAAAACAGCATGGTACTGGCATAAAGATAGACACATCGATCAATGGAATAGAATTGAGAACCCAGAAATAAACCCTCACCTATGCAGTCAACTGGTTTTTGACAAACCTACCAAGACCGTGCTAAGGGGAAAAAACAGTCTCTTCAACAAATGGTGTTGGGAGAACTGAATATCTATAACCAAAAGAATGAAAGAGGACCCCTATCTCACCCCCTATACAAGAATCAACTCAAAATGGATCAAAGATCTAAATATAAAAGCCAGGACCGTAAAACTACTAGAAGAAATTGTAGGGAAACATCTTCAAGACCTTGTAGTAGGTGGTGGTTTCTTGGACCTCACACCCAAAGCACATGCAACAAAAGAAAAAATAGATAAATGGGACCTCCTCAAAATTAAACACTTTTGCACCTCACAGGACTTTGTCAGAAGGGTGAAAAGGCAGCCAACTCAATGGGAAAAAATATTTGGAAATCACATACCTGATAAGGGTTTAATATCCAGGATATATAAAGAGATGTTACAACTCAACAATAAAAAGACAAATGACCCAATTAAGAAATGGGCAAAAGAATTGAATAGACATTTCTCCAAAGAAGAAATACAAATGGCCAAAAAACACATGAAGAAATGCTCAACATCACTCATGATTAGGGAAATGCAAATCAAAACTACCATGAGGTATCATTTCACACCTATCAGAATGGCTACTATTAAAAAGACAGAGAACTACAAGTGTTGGAGAGGATGTGGAGAGATAGGAACACTTCTTCACTGTTGGTGGGAATGCAGAATGGTATGGCCACTATGGAGGACTGTTCGGCAGTTCCTAAAGAAGCTGAATATAGACTTGCCACGTGACCCGGCAATACCACTACTGGGTATATACCCAGAAGAACTGAGAGCAGTGACACAAACAGACATCTGCACACCAATGTTCATAACCACATTATTCACTATTGCCAAAAGTTGGAAACAACCCAGGGGTCCATCAACAGACGAATGGATAAACAAACTGTGGTCTATTCACACGATAAAATATTATGTAGCTGTAAGAAGAAATGAAGTCATGAGGCATATGGCAACATGGATGAACCTGGAGGACATTATGTTGAGCGAAGCAAGCCAGACACAAAAGGACAAATACTGTATGAATGCGTTACTATGAACCAAATATTGTTTGATTAAAAAAAAATTTATATGTATCCAGTACATTTAATTGAGAAATGTATATATTTATTCATCTTTGTTTACTTTTTAATTTTTAATTGTTTATATTTTCAATTATTTATATACAAAATAAGTTAAAAAATTAAAATTTAAAAGGTATGATAAACAGAAAGCAACAAATATAAGAGGAAAAATAAATCCAAAAATAGTACTAAAAAAAAAAAAGCATTTTTATGTGGTTGTTTTTCATTCTAACGCAACCATCATAAAAGGTAAGTAGATGTCCTTGTTTTACACATGACAGACGGTACAAGATCACCCTGATAATTGTTGACAGCCAGCACTCTGGAAGCATGAAATTTCCATTAGCCCATGTGACATAGTCAGCTCCGCACATTTAAAAGGTTTCAAAAACATTCCACTGGCTTCTGTAGTTAATATGCTGTAGGAAGTTAAAGCACAAGGTGAAACAATAAGATACCGAAATCCAGGTACAAGGGAATTACAGTCCTAGCATTAAGGAATCAGAGCAGTGACCTATTTGTAAATCTGGAAGGTCTTCTTACAAAGCCACTGGCCTGACTTCCCTCAAAGGCCATGCGGGGCAAACTCCTTAGCTGCAATTGTCTTTAGGAAGTCAAGCTCCATTTGGGGCATGTGAGTGTGAGGCTTCTAGGGACACAGATCTCCAGGATTACAAATGTCTCCCCTGACCCTTGAACTCTACACATACGAAAAGCCAGCTTTGGCCCTTCCACAGATCCAAGGCCTTCCCTGGGGCAGCTGGAACCTTCTAGGACATGGCAGTGTTTGTTCCCAACTCAATTTCAAACTGCCATGACCCCTTAAAGAACCCAAATATGCCCCTGGCCTGGAGTCTGCATTACCCCTGGCCCAGAAAGCTTTCCTCAAAAACCTGGCGTTTTTTAGCCTCCAGCTCCTAAGCTACCAGGCTGAGAAAAACAGCATCAAGCAATGTCAGCCAGAAATTTTAACTGTGTCTGCAGTTCTGCCTGTGCCTTTGGGAAGATAATATTATATTCAACTTTATAGAGGCGAGTCTTCTTCCTGTGTTCCAGGTCATTAGATTTTAACCTCTGGTGACTTTGAACTAGAAGGACAAAGGAGCAGCCTGTTTGTTGTCTCGGCTGGGACAATGGGACGATTGTGTCATTTATCTCTAGTACTAAATGGGTAGCATAGATTCATTTTTCTTTTGTTTTAATTTTTATAGTAACCTAAAACATTTGTAGAGGAGAGTGCACAAACAGCTCGGTGAATATTCACAAACTGTTCACACCCTCTGAATCAACACCCAAACAGGAAATGGTGCATTGCAGCATCACTGAACCCCCCAGCCACCCTCCCCCAGAGATCACCCACGCTGACTTTTGACACTCCATAGATTAGATTCATATTTTCAAACTTATATAAAACGGATTTATTTTTGAGACATGAAATTAGAAGGTAATAATAGTAATGCCAACTTTTAAGTTGGTTTGTTTTCCATACTACTTTGAGGGTCCAGTCCAATTTTCTTAAAAATGTCTTTCATTTTTTTGAGTAATAAATTTATCACCAAAACAAAAAAACAAACAAAAAACAAAACAACAAAAAATTTACATGTATCCATTACATTTAATTGAGAAATGTATATATTTATTCATCTGTGTTTACTTTTTAGTTTTTTATTGCTTATGTTTTCAGTTATTAAATGTACAAAATAAAGTTAAAAATAAATAAATAAATAAAGTCAGTAAGTAAAAAAAAAAAAAAAAAATTGATCACCAAAGACCAGCCTCTAAATTTCCAAATAATGCATTTTTTTTCAATATTAAAAGAAGTTGGCATACAAAATTAATTTAATACCATCTAGTAAGAAAAGTAGGTTTGTTAGACACAGAGAGCCCCGTGCTCTGAGTGCTGGGGTACAAAGATCAGAAGGCAGGATCTCAAGGATCTCTCCCTTCTACGAAATTCACACTTCACTTGGGAAGTTTCAATTATTCCAAGTCAGAGGTAAGTGCTAACGGCGTCTCTGCCGTGAGTTCAGGTGCCCTGACTTTGAAGCAATGCAATAAATCCCTGTCCTTGCCACTGCCTTTGAAATCAGGGTGGTAGCTGCAGTGCCTTACACTAAACATAGACATTCAACACATGTTGTTGATTAGGAGGATTTTGAAGTGTAGCCAAAGCGAGACAGGCACCAAAAGGTGGCTCTCTTTAATTAACACTCGGTGGGGAAGAGTCCCAGGCTCCCAATGGAATCACCCACAGTAACCATCGAGAGTGCAGTGACTCTATTTGCAAGCATGTATGACAAGAAGTGTTTCCACTGAGTCATATTTTCAAAAGACATCGTTTTTCCCTCCTGTAAACAAATGCCAATTAACGAACGTGTAGGATGTGTCTTTCTTAGAGCCGAATAAAAATAACATGGCAACCGGGTGATGTGCAATTTGCCACTGGTGTTTTTAATTTACAGACCTCCTGGATGCCACTTGTGTCAGTAAGGAAACAAGAAATAATTAGAAAGGTAGACTAATAGGAAGAATAAAATGTTCATGATATCTGGGTCCTCCTCGAGGCTCAAAAGGCACTGTTTGTTATGCTGTATCCAAATAAAACAAATGATCTGTCTCCAACACAAACTATTTAGACCGAAACCCAGCCAAATGAAAGCAGCTGCCACTAGATTAAAAAGTCATTTTCTCAGCCAAACTCGGATTAAAAAAGAAACATTTTATGAACATATTTCTTCAACTCAAGCAGATTTTTATTATTCTGCATTTCAGCTGCACATAAAAATAAAAGCAGCATCTCCTGGCATGACCATTTGCCAGAAATTTAATTTCAGATAAACAGATGGTACTAAACTAAAAATATTAGTGGGATATCATCTGTAAAATTCAAATCGTCTTAGTCTAACGTCTTTAGTCTTTTTTTTTTTTTTTTAAGTAAAGAACTTTCTTTTTCTAAATCGATTACTCCAAATGTAGCTAAAATTTTATTTCTGAAGATACTGAACAAGGGACAGGTGGCATTTCTCTTTCTTAATAAGAAATAAATTTGGAGTAGAGTGCTCCTTCTTTGCTTCAGGGCCCTGAGATAAATCTGGATACCCATTTTTAAAGAATACAAATGGAAGCTGCAATTCTCTTTCTCTGTTGATTGACTTGCTTATGTTAAAGGCCTGGGCACATTCTGTGCACCTAAGGGTTCTGCGTGGCCAGCTTCAATGAAGGTCACCAGTGTAGATAAAGGGGAAAATGGGTGGCACCATAAAGAGCTGAAAGACGAGTTCCCCAAGTTCCGTTAGTAATTAAAACAAAAAATTCAAACAGTCCCATCAATGGCTCAGTGGAAGTTCCACCCTGGGGCCAATAGCTATGGCAACTCTGGGAACCAAAGAAGGTTCAGACTCTGCCATTCGAAGCGGGGATCAGAGCGCATTTTCATTTTGTGCCATCTCACCATGCCGCCCACATCAGATTGAACCACGTGACTGCCAATAGTCAACCAGTTTTGACCACCATATGGTTTCACCAAATATCCAGACAGCCCCCCCAAGGCCACTCATTTCTAATGTTGCCCCTATTACAAATCTAAAAAAAAAAACCTGATTAGATAAACATCACTGCAAGTGTAAATCTGTAAATAACTACAGGTTTATTATAATACATGCTAAAGTATTTTAAAAACTAATTGACAGTAGTGATGGGAAAACAACATTGTGAATGCAATTAATGGCACTGAAATACATATATCTGAATGTAGTTAAAAGGGGGAAATGTTAGGTTGTATATATGGTAATAGAATAACAATTTTTTTAAAAATTCCATGGAACTGTACCACACAAACAGTGAACCCTAAGTTAAACCACAGAGTATAGTTACTAGTACAATTATATAAATGTGCTTTCATCAATTGTGACAAATGTACCACACCAATGCAAGGTGTTAATAATAGGGTGGTGTGTGGGAATCCTGTAGTTTATGCCTGACTGTTCTGTAAACACAGAGCTTCTCTAATAAAAAAAATAATAATGGACTCTACTCCTTACTGCTGCCAGCTTCTATCTACAACTGTGAATTAACTAATCCAGTTCTGGAAAATAGAAGGCCATGCTCCATATGGAAATCTATTGGTAGACTTAAAGGGAATTTTTTAAAATTCTGTATTTATATTATCTTAGATGAGTGATTCTTTAAGGCAGAGTTTCTCAACCTCTGCACTACTGACATTCTGAGTCATGTATTCTTTGCTGTGAGCAGGACTATTACATAATTTGCAGGGCCTCTTGTTCAAAAATTATTAAGGTGGTGACAGGGAAGTGGATGTGGCTCAAGCAGCTGGGCGCCGCCTACCTCATGGGAGGTCCCGGGTTCGGTTTCCGGTGCCTCCAAAAAAGAAGACCAGCACACAATGAACAGACACAGAGAGCAGACAGCGAGCACAAACAAGGAGGGGCAGAAAAAATAAATAAATTAATTAATTAATAATAAATTTAAAAAGGTGGTGTCAAGCAGACCATTAAGCCAAGCTCTGGGCCCTTCTAAGCGTGGGGCCCTGTGTGACTGCCAAGATCACGCCTCCACGAAGCCAGCCCTGGTTGTGGGGGGCCGTCCCGTGCACTGCAGGACTTTTAGCAACATCCCTGGCCTCTACCCACTAGATGCCAGGAGCACTACCCCCCTCACACACACAGTGTGACAACCAAAAATGTCTCCAGACATTGCCAAATGTCCCTGGTGGGCAAAATCACCTCCAGTTAAGACTTGAGAACAACTGCTTTCAAGTCTTCAATCAATAGGCAATCTGCCCTGTGTGCTTCTCTTACCTTATGATGGAGGGGGAGAGCCTCACCAGAAATCATAGAGGATTTTCTCAAAGGGTTTTAGCTAGAGTTGCCAGATTTAGCAAATTAAAAATATCGGACCCCCAGTTAAATTTGTGCTTTAGTATAAATATGTCCCCCCCAAATTGCATGGTATTTCATCTAGCAGCCCTCTTTGGTGAAGTCTTAATACTACAAACAAATGATAATAAATGAATAGACAAATATATAAAGTACAATAAATAAGTAAATAAGCTACAACTTTATTTAAAAACAGGATTATATAGTTAGAATTACAAAGATAACATAGTTCACAGGCTAGAAGTTACCATGAAAACAGCACAAACGTTGCAGCCACAGCTCTGAGTCTGAACTTGACTTTGGACATTTTTGATGGTTGTGACCTCGGGCAAGTTATTCAACTTCCTGAGTCTCCACTTCCACTTTTAATTAAAAAAAAAAAAAGTGGCAGTGAGTGGGGTGGGAGAGGGGATGATGATTCTGTTACTGAGTAATGGCATGAATTCTATCATGGAGTGAGCTGGCCTCTTAAAGATTAGTTGAAGAATACATAACGCCCCTCAGGTGGGCACTCAGTACTCCCTGGGGGTGTCAGGCCTACAACCCAGGAGTCTGAGAATGCCACAGCAGTGGTTTGGCTGGCACCACCGCCTCCCAGGACGTCATTTCGAGGCCCCCAGCAGCAGCTGCCAGGATCAAGAGGGGTAGGTGAGGGCACTGTGGTTGCCTGTCCGCTCTTCCCTGCCCACCATGCCTGGCCAATATCTGAACGACCCACTCAGGGCCCTGGAATCCACTGGGAGCCCATACTGAGAAGAGGGGCAGGCCAAAACTGAGAAAAAGAGAAACAGCCTGACATTTGCAAGGCCAAGGGCTTCCCCTCATAAAATGCTCTTCCCTTTTGTAGTTTTCACGCCCATACTCCCAGTTTGCAATTGGTATGACAATATGGAAACTATATTAAACCCCTCTTCAAAAAAAAAAAAAAAAAAAAAAAGCACTTCCCTAGATCTCTATTTCTTCATTTGCAAAAGGAAGGGGTGGGACAGATGAACTCTGAAGCCCATTCCAGTTTTGAAAAATTATGATTCATCTCTTCAAAGGTCCATCTTAAATCTTACATTTCCCTTTAGGGCTCTGCTCTGTTCATCCTGCCAGTACCACTCTCTCCCTTCGTTTTTGCTCTCTCTACC
>JAKSZT010049875.1:270731-327866 GCA_026826555.1 Tolypeutes matacus | reverse complement strand
TCATCCTGCCAGTACCACTCTCTCCCTTCGTTTTTGCTCTCTCTACCGTCCATGAAAATAAAACAATGTATCATGAAGTACTTCATACATTTAAAAGATTATATTACCTTTATAAGGTAACATACCTATTCTGTATATAAGGTAGACAGAATAAAAAAAAATCTATGTGTGTCTCACTCAATTTAATAAACAGGTTGCCAATGTTTTCAGTCCCTATCACAGTAACCACTATCTCAAATTTTATTTATTCCCTTTTTTTATTACCCCCTTTTTTTCTTAAGAGTTTTACCACATCATTACTTAGATTTGCTTGGTTTTGAACATCATACATGTGTTTTCATCCTCCACATTGTATATCCTGTGACTTTTTTACTCACTAGTATATTTGTGAGACTCATTCACATTGATGGGTGAAGTTCTAGTTCGATCTACCTTTGTGGGAACATATCACCATTTATTTATCCATTATTCTGTCAGTGGACTATCGGGCTGTTTCCTGTTTGCTGCCATTTTGAATGATGCTGCGATGGACATTGTCTACATCTCCTGGTGCACAAAGACCAGAGTTTCTTTAGAGTAGAGAAGGAAGGCCATGGGCTATGTGCATCCTCACTTTTCTCAAAGCCAAACTGTTTTCCAAAGTGAGAGCAGAATATCTGGGCTCTCCCTACTGCACACCTTCACCAGGATACTGGGAGGGTAAATAAGAGTGATTTTTTCTGATTACAGAGGGCAAAGAGATCATTTCCCTCCTCCCCTCTTCTTCGTGTTTCCTTGGAGACATGGTGACTCTGGGTCCTTACTCCAAACTTTGGAATTGAAATAAATGTCTCTAGGGTTTGAGTCCAGTCTCCAGTTTTCACAGAGTAGGGATATCTCCCAAGTCCCAGGCCCAGGAGTCTCCAGATAAGTAAATACACGTATCTCCCAATGAGCCCAGGGGTCTCCTTGAGGTTTCTAGTTTCTAGACCTTCTCCGGGCAGCCCTTTGTTTCTGGAGGACAAAGAAGAAGTCATTGTTTTTTCTACTGCTTTGCTCTCTAAATGATGTGAATTTGGGTCTAACTTCGCAGTCTCCTGAACAGATCACCTGTGTGCATGTGTTTTGATTACATACTCAATAAGAAATCTTGTTTTCTGCCTCTTCCGTTTTGGTACAAAGGATCTTCTTGTTCCCAGGATTCTTTTGTTTCTCCGACATATGATTCTCATAGCCATTTTTTACATAAGCTTTTTATTTTGGAATACTTTTAGTTTAGTGGTTATGAACAACTCTTTTCTACTGTTAACATATATATTAGGCATATTATACAAATATTATATTGTATATGTATGTGTGCATGTGTGTGAGTATATATTCACTGACATATATTCTTGTCTCTGTAAGAGTCTGGGGAGGATGTTGCTCTAGGTTTAAGTACTTAATATAATGGATGCTCACAAGGGGTCACTTTAAAGTTTCAGCCTAGGACTTAGCTATGCAAAGAAAGGCCCCAGCTGAGTTTGGGGGTGGAGATGGGTGAAGGCCAACTTGCCCCCCTAACAAAATGGAAGGAATTTGTGTTTGGCTCTTGAGAGAGATGAGTCAGAGACAAAGACAGAAGCTGATGCTGGGTTGCAGAAGAGGCCAAGAAATTGCTTTAAGAACAAGGATATCTGATATTAATTTAAGTTTTGTACATTCTAAACCAGGGGTGTACAAAATGTACATTTTAGTCAAATGCCCAATAATCCAAGTCAAGGCCCAAACCAAATAGTCTATCCAAGAATGAACTTCCCAGACACAAGACTATACCAAAAATTTTATTTTAAAGTATAATTTTATTATTAAAAATTACACGTCATATTTTAAAGAATGACATTTTACTACAACTCCAGTAACATTTGTTCTGGAGCAGCTGTAGGGCTGCTCTTTCCACCACTGCGCCCCACGCTTATAATTTTGTACCAAACGGACATTCACTTTCAGTTGAAGGCAGAGAAGAAGTAGAATGTTTTTGGCCAGCACTGCCAGCATAGGTTCTGCTGCTGTGGATGTTGCCAGCAATTTATGAAGTTTCCTTCCTAACTGTAACTGACCAAGGTCAAGGCCTACCTCCTGGACTCAAAGGTTTGGTCGATGGTGACAGCGTAATTCCCCTGAAGCCATCTCACCAAAATGAACTTTGTGCATGGGTTAAAGAAGGTAATTTCTGATTATTTCCAGGAGTGGCCTTAGGATTGTTTTTCTTGCTCCTTCTTTTTATTTCTAATATGTGTGCAGCACTTAGAATGCTTCCCATGATCACGGGAGATAAATTTGTCCTCAGACCTTGGATCTGGAAATGTGGCACTGGAGCAAGTAATTGGCTTCAAGATGACAAAACTATCTCTGAATTTCCACCTGCATCTCGGTTTTCATTGCACTGACACTAATTTCAGCATCTTCACTGGAGAAAAATAATCACGGTATCTTTCCAGCACATCATGCAGCAATGCTTGCAAGCTACATCAGTCTGGTTAACTGCTTCGGCAGCTTCCAGCAAATAAAATATCTTCACTGCAAGTAACCATTGGTTTTTAAAAAGCCCTGCTAGGTTGGTATCGTTATCTGCCAAGTGGAGAATTACAGTTCTTTTGTCCAAGCCAAGCAACATTTAAAAAAATATGTTCTGGTTGCTTTTACATCTTGTCTGACCTTGAAAAGCCCTGCTGGACAGCACCCTGTACACTGTTAGGGGAGGGGGTGTTTATTAAAAGCAATGATGAATTAAATTAGCATGTCTCAAACTTTAATGAACCCTGTCGATTCTGATTTGGTAGTTTGGGAAAGCACCCAAGAATTTGCATTTCTAACAAGCTCCCAGGAGATGCTGCCGCCGGCCGGGGACTCGGGCTTGGGAAAGCTCTGAGTTAAATAACGACCTGGTCCCTACCTATTATCTTCAGTTGTCTGTCTGTTTGCTAATGGGGTGTCTGTCTGCTCTTATTTTACCAGTTTCTGAACTTCTTTTCAAAGAAACCATTTAGCCCTTTTAAAAAAAACATCTTTCTTGAGATACAATCCATATACCACAGAATTCATGCATTTAAAATGTACAATCCAATGGTTTTTAGTATATTCAAGAAGGTGTGCAACCACCACCACAATCAGTTGGAGGACATTTTCATCTCCTTAAAGAGAAGCCCCATACCCTTTAGCTACCACCCCAGCTTCTCCATCCCCCAGCCCCTGCCAACGACTAATCTGCTTTCTGTCTCTATGGATTTGCCCGTTCTGAACACTTCATAGAAATGGAATCATAAAATCACCCTCCATTCTTAACTGATTTCTGAAAGGGGCAGGAAGAGCGTGCTATTTGTCATGACCGTACATGATTTGCATGATTAGAAAAACCAATCTGTTAGCCACCATTCTTTAAGAAATGAGCTCTCCAGGTGACATCTCTTCCTGAACAGGGTCAATGGTGAAGGTCACTTGGATTTCAAAGGTCTCCTACTTACTGCTGCGGTGGGATCTACTTATTTTATGTGCCCACCACCCCCACCTTCTGAGAACGGCCCACTCTTTCTTTTGGAAGACTCCTTCTTCACTGTGCCAACTGGGCGGTTTTAATGGGAGTTGCTAATCATACTAACCCCTTCCCAACCCTCTCTCCCCATCTTCAGCCACCTCATAGGAGAAGGGACATGACCCCAGCTGGCGTTTTGGGAGCCCTTCCCTGGACATATTTAATTCCATCCTAAGGGAAGGGAACCCTTTCTTTTCAGGAAGTTATGCTGGAAGGACGTGAGCCCTTGAGCTGCTTGCTAACCAGAGTTTCCATCTCCGGGAAAGGGCAGGTCTAAGTTACAGAGAGAAGCAGAGACATAGGAAGAAGGGAGCTGCTTGTGGGCAGGGGGTCCTTTGAGCTTCCCAAGGCCACCCTTGTTCTTGATTCTCTAAGACTTAGTTTGCTGGTCCTGCCCTTCATTCTGGGACTGCAAGAATGGACCTCAGGCAGGGCAGGAGGCCTGGATCCAGAAACTGGTGACAAATTCATCTTCAATATCACCAGCCTCATGGTAAACAGGGAGAATGTGCCAGGGTTGTTTGGTGTCTGTTTCTTATATCTAGTGAGTAGGCAGGCAGGTAGCCAGGCTCTCTGGCATGTTGGAAGAGGCTAAGACCCCAAGAGAAGAGGAGAGAGAGAGCTCCTCCCACCCAGCAAAGTCCTCCCTCTGTGCTGAGTGTCCTTGAAGGGATCTCTGAGGAATCAAGAATGCAAGCTATATATGAAATACCGAGTATAGGCAAATCCACTGAGACAGAAAGTAGATTACATGTTTCCAGGGGCTGGGGGCAGAGGAATGGGGAGTTCATCCTTAATGGGGACCGGATTTCTGTTTGGGTGCTGGAAAAGTTCTGTAATGGATGGTGGTGATGGTGGCAAACACTGTGAATGTAATTAACACCACGGAATTGTATATGTGAAAGTGGTTAAAATGGGAAATATTACATTGCACATGTTACCACAATATTTTTTTTAATTGAATGTAAACAGCCACACAGCTATTCAATAGACAGTGCAGGGGGGCGGATGTGGCTCAAATGATTGGGAGTCCGTCTGCCATATGGAGGGACCTGGGTTCGATCCCCGGGACCTCCCAGTAAATATATATATATATATAGAAGGCGCATGGGCTGCCAGGCTCTGTGTGCCGGTGAGCCGCCAGGCCCGGGGAGCCATGCAGCAAGATGATGACATAACAGGAGAGAGACGCAGGGGAGAGACAAGACGAGATGCTCCAAAAAAAAAAAAAAAGCTCCAAACACCAGGAACCGAGATGGTGCAGATGGCAGAACACCTCTCTCCTACATCGGAGGTCTCCAGGATGGAATCCTGGTGAAGACTGGAGGAGGAGGATGGGAAGAGATGGCAGGAAACAGACACAGAGAATTGCCCAGCGAATGGACACAAAACAGCAAATGGGGGAAGGGAGGGTTTAAAATGGATAAAGTAAATAAATTAAAAAAAAAAATAGTGCAGCACTTTATTGAGCACATACTGCTTTTTTGCCTTATTTCCAAGGGTTATTTTCCCATTTAAAAAAATTACAGCAGAAGAAATTCAATAAAGTGTACAAATTTAAAAAAAGAAAAAGGAATGCAAGCTGCACTGTCTCCTGCTTTGTGCAGCTGTTGGGTGCAGATAAGTTTCCATACCTTTTGATATCAGAGAAAATGTATTCCTTTAACTGTGTCTACAGACATCTTTCCACCGATCACGTCACTGTCCCACTGAGGCAAGCCCATGTGATGAGTTAGTTCAAGATTCTTCTAATAAATCTCTTTTTACTTAAAGTCCTTCGAATTTGCTTTGTCATTTGCTTCAAAATGTTCCAACTAATACAAACTACTGATGCTCAGAAAGCATCATCATCCTACTTTATCTAAAGACAATGCACTTTCTATACTTTCTTTTTTTTTTTTTTTTTTTAATTTTACCGGGAGGTCCCAGGGATCGAACCCAGGTCCCTCCATATGGCAGACGGACGCCCAACCATTTGAGCCACATCCGCCATATACTTTCATGCAAAAGTATGACACTATATAACCATATCCACTTGTAAAGGTTGGGTTGTGAGGAACAGAAGATCCAACAAAAAAGGAATTGGCTCACATAACTGAGCCAGTCCAGTGGTAAGGACCCAAGCTCCATTTATTTGTGACTCCTTCCTCTGTCTTCCTATGCAATACTGTCACCATTTGAAGACCGGCATTCTTCATGGAAGTAAGATGGATGCAGAATTTTGTCTCGTCTGATGTCAGGCTGTTCTCTCATTGGACAAACTTGGTCCATTCCTGAAACAAAGGGGAAGGCATTCAGGTGAAGCAATCTCAAAGTCCACAGCAGTTATACTGTCTTGATGATGACTTAGTTCAGTCTGAGATTTGTTGAGCTACTGTTGTATACCAGGGATTGTTGATGAATGAACACAGACCTGGCCTAAAGCAAACACAGTCTTCTAGTTTATACATAAATGGTCTATTTGAATATGATATTGAATGCTAATTTAAAGGTAACACAAGAAATCCAGAGGAGGGTACTTGGCCTAAACTGGGCATCTGTCAATATTTTACATGCACTGGAGGGGCAGTATTTGGAAATTCCAGTGTTTTCCATGGGGACCTCAACCCTCTACTCCGTGAGGGTAAGGCCTGACCCTACAGTATCTACTTGTCCCGAGCAGAGACTGGTTCTCATGCCATCCTAAATCCATTCCAGAGAAGCCTTCACACAATCATATTTTAGCCAATTGGTGGTTTTCTTGTTTCCATTTTCAGCCGGTTGTTTGTTCTCTTGTTATATTCATTTTCATTAACTTCTGACAGGGTAGCAATCCTCTCTTGCCATCCTCCATTTGTTCTTAGAGCTCTCCACCCTCTCCACCTATATGTGAAAACTTAATTTTCATTTTCCAATGTATGGGAGCACGGTAGCACTTTTCAGAGCAAGACTGCCAGTGCTGCGAAGGCGGGGCCTGACATTTATTAAGTACCAACTACATGCCAGGCATGAGAGTAGACTTTTAAAATTTCTTGCACCCATTGAATTCTCAAAGAAGCCCAAGAGATAGAAATAGGGCCCCTGCTTTACAAATGAGGAAACAGTCATAGAGAAGATGTGTAATCATCGAAAATCACAGCTGCATAGCGGAGTTGCAGAAATCTATACCCAAGGCTGATTCCAAAGTTTTCCCAAAGCTGCTCTCCTCTCATTACCCAGTGATTTCAATTTTGGTTACACGTGAGAATCACCTGGAGAGTTAACACACACATGCTCACACACAGCCAAGACCTTGACTGCTCTCCTAGAGAGTCACATTTAAATGGGCAGGGTCTGGGCATCAGTATTTTCCTTCAAAGCTCCTCGGATAGTTCGTATGACAAGCCAGGTTAGAACCATTGAAGTAGAACGTGCTGCCTCACAAATCGGATCAATACATTTCACGAAAATACCAGAGGCTGGGCAGCACGTCAATGTTGATATCTACAACTAGCTAATGGTGGCACCTATACACAGTATTCAAGGAAGCAGAGGGTAATTCACGATGGATGCTTTACTTGTGCCAAGTGCTTCCGACACACCTGGGACAAAGATGTTGAGCGCGAGTCAGATCACAGCGGCCTGCTCTTGGCTTTGCTTCTGGGCCTGCCTATGGTAGGTGACCGCTTACCACACATGACGCATGCCCTGCCCCATATGCCCTCGGTCCAGCCCGAGTTCACCTGCAGCTACTGGGAGGCCAGTTCGCTGTACCTGACAGCTCCCAGCTCAAACAACCACCCGCATCTCTGCCCCAGCACCTTGGGAGCTTACTCAGCCCCTGCCCTGGGTGTCTAGGAAGTGCTAGGGTTTATCACCCCCAGGGCCCGCCCTTGACCATCGAATGACAGCAGTCAGTGGCTAAATACCTCAGCTGCCCCGTCCTCAGTGGGACAATTCGGAGGATAGTCGGTTCCCCTGAGCTTCATTTGCCCACAGTTAAAATTACTCAGGAACTCACCCTTTTGGGCGACTTCCTTCCTTGCCAATCTAACGTTTCCCCACACCCTCACTTATGTTTCCTGGGACCACCTCCCGGGTTCCTCCCTGCACCCAAATCCTCGTCTCAGGGTCTGACAGCCTCATTTTGACCTCAGATATAAATAAGTGTTAAAGTAATAATGATTCCAATTTTTATATGGACAGTACTTGGCAGCTTACGAAGAGCTTCCACAAACACTATCATTATATCACCAAAGGAGAACAGCATTTTTGAACACCATCACAAGAGGATTTTAGGGTGAATGCAATGGGCTTTAATTTCTCGGGAAGAGTGTATCATTTTCATAATAAGGACAGGCATAGATGAGTTTTTCCCTGTAAGCCTCTACTCTGCTGACTCTCGGTGGGTTCTTCACAAGAAAAATGGTCTGCTGAAGCAAATATTAGAAACAATTCTATTGTTTCATATAAGTGATACTCAAGCAATTAGCGCAAAAATGTCAGTGCTTTTTTCTGAACTTTTATCATGAATAGTCATTTATGCTTCATTGTGCAAAATTATGCATTGAAAATATGTGTTGCAGAAACACTTTGCACCAAGATTAAAACAATTTAACATGGGTCACAAACTGGGGAGCACAGCAAAATCCAGTCTTTCTTTATTTATCTACTGTCTTTCTATAATTTAAAATAAAAGTGAGTACGAAAGAAGAGAGCACTGGGTTCGCACCATAAAATGTAATATACCTTTTCCCTTTCTTTGCAACATACAAAAGAGTCTGCTGGGTATTAAAGCCTATAGCCGTCTGAGCCCTAGATAACTTTAAATTAAAACGACTGGCTCAAGGAAAGGATATTATCATTTTGAGGCTAAGAAGGAGCAAAGATGCACATTTCTTTTTTTTTTTTTTTTTTTTTAAAGATTTTATTTATTTACTCATCCATCCCCCCCCTGCTGCCTGTGCTCGCTGGGTCAGCCAACCACGCCGCGCGGGCGGGCCTGCCTTCACCAGGAGGCCCCGGGAACCGAACCCGGGGCCTCCCATATGGTAAACGGGAGCCCCACTGATTGAGCCACAGCCGCTTCCCGAAGATGCACATTTCTCACCGAGCCCAAATACCTACCGAAATGGATAACCTGGCAGCAGGAGGATGCGATTTAAGCTACTATTGTCTATCTGTGCTAAGCCAGGTCTGGCCACTTTGCACTTTTCTTCATGGAAAGTGGGGCTGCTGCTTAGTAGAACTGCAGTCTTTTCTCTACAGCCTGGACCTCTTCACCCCTGGTAGGATTTCTATTATTCGTATTTTAAGGAATTTTAAAGCATTTTTGTAAAAACAAGATTAGATGTTTATATAGGAAGGCACGACATTAGCCCCATAATTAAGGTGTTTTTGCTTTATATATATATATATTTTTTTTAACTTTATTTTTCTTTTTTTAAAGCTCTTTTTGGTTTTGTTTGTTTTTTTTTAAGATTTTATTTTTATTTATTTATTCCCCCCTTGCTGCTTGTGCTTGCTGTGTCCATTTGCTTTTGGCATTTTTCTGGGTCTGCTTGTCTCCCTTTGTTGAGTCATCTTGCTGCATCGGCTCACCGCGCCGTACAGGCCAGCTTGCCTTCACCAGGAGGCCCTGGGAATCGAACCTGGGGCCTCCCATATGGTAAACGGGAGCACAACCAATTGAGCCACAACCGCTTCCCCTATATTTACTTTTACTTTAATGTAAAGTTATAGCCTTGATCTTCTAGAGCTTTTCCTCTTAACCCATTGGTCCGTGGCCATAATTTTCCTTTTTAAGGTTTATTTTATTTACTTATTTCTCCCAACCCCCTTATTGTTTTTCACTTGCTGAGTCTGTTCGCATTCCTTGTTTCTTTAGGAGGCACCGGGAGCCGAACCCGGGACCTCTGATGTGGGAGGAAGGAGCCTAATTGCTTGAGCCACCTCCACTCCCTGCTTTGTTGTATTTCTCATTCTGTTTTTTCTTCCACATGTCTCCTGTTCCATCAGCTCCCCATGCCTGCCCGTCGTGTCAGCTTGCTGTCTTCTTTAGGAGGCACTGGGAACCTCTGCTCCCTGCTTTTGTTGTGTCTCTCATTATGTTCTTTTCCTCTTGTGTCTCTTGTTGTGTCAGCTCGCCGCACCTGCCCATTACGCAAGCTTGCTGTCTTCTTTAAGAGATACCGGAATCCGAACAAGCGACCTCCCATGTGGTAGGTGGGAGCCCAGTTGCCTGAGCCATATCCACTTCCCCTGTGGCCTTAATTAAAACACAAAATTTCATTCATCTTTTGAGGTCAGGATTAGGTAAGAGTGGTCATGACAAAGCCAGGTGCAAAGCTGGGTATTTCTTGTGGAGTGTGACAGTGAAAAGGGGGAAATTGCGTCTGAGAGGGGAGAAAAAAAAAACAAAAACAGGAAAAAAAAATGTGATCTAGAACGAATGAACAGTTCTTGACTGGGGGTGGGCAGGGGCAGTCCAGATAAGGAAGCAGCATCTGGAACATTCCCTGTGGCCACCCCTTCTGGGCTCCTTTAACAGAAGAGTGAGCAAACTGAAGAAGCAACAATTTGGGAATGCTTAAAGAAATTTGAGAAGGAAGCAGGTGGATAGAAAAAATAAGTTAAAACACTGGGACTCGGTGGAGTCTCTAGATAGAAACTGGATTTGATAGTGACTGTATATTTGATCTCCTCAGTATTTTCATGTTTTCTAAAACACATAATTCCTGTTTTGGCCATTAGTCTGCTTCTACTGGAGCATTCCATTAGGGATGGGAAGACAAGAGGGTTGGGCTCTGCCTGTCATTTAACATTTTTCTTCCTGATAATAATAATGTGAGGATGTTCACATATTAATTAAAACTGTACTAGTGTTCCAGATCATGACGCTAATTATTACTGTAAAAGTAAAATGTAAAAAAATATATGTCTGCCCCTTTTCTTGTGCTAAATTAATATGACATTATTTTGGGGAAGTGGGAAGATGAAATGTTCTTTTCAACATTTTTCTTTGGGGTTTTTGGTCTTAGCCTTTGGTTTTTGGATTGTGGATGGCAACCAGTCTTTTGGGGGAAGACTCAAAACGCCTTCACATCGTCTTTGAGGCACATTTTATCCAAAAGAGAGGGGTTATTTGTTATTCAGCATTCCAAATATGTCTGCTTTTTAGGACTACTGCTCTCATCTGTGCTTATTTTTATAACTTATCAAGTACCAAAATTCTGGTCTGCAAGCAACTTCAAGAGGAAAAAAAATGTTGAAATGGATAGTATTGAGATTAATAGAGAGGGCAGTTTTGGGGGTTCCCTACCTAAGGACTGCTTGAGACTTGGCTTAGTTATTTTAGAATCATCCAATATCCCTATACTGACTTGAATTTCATGGGTATTGCCCATAGAGATGCCATCTTATCCAGATATAGCACTTAGATTCTACCCGGGGTTTTAGAAGGATTCTTATTTTTTCTGTTTGCTAGGATAGAAACAGGTTTTTGAAATAAGAATTTGTGTTTCTGAAAAGTTTAAAATGATCAATTAACTTAAGTTCAAACACTACCACACTGGACAAAATACCTGTTTGTGTTTTCAAACACCAAATATTACTTTAAAATCTTGCTTGCTGTAAAGTTTAGATGAGTTTTCTTGCAGTGCTTGGAAATGATAATATTCTTGGATGTCTTATTTATCAGCTCTCTTTCTCCTACTGCTGTTTGCACTTTGAAGAAATGGTGCAAGCCAAAAGTTTCAAATTTAAGTAACGTGAATGTTATAAATGGTGGTTATTGGGATTGGATAGGCTACATCACTTTGAACAGATTTTTTTGTGTCTGGCTGAGTCAGGTCCTTGGATATCAGTTAAAACTGCCAAAATTAAGTCAGTAGTGGAAATTCAAACCTAAGGGGGCATTCTTTATCTGAAAATCTTCCTGTATTATGCCAAGTGTCTAGGCCCACAGGAGAAACTGCAGTGAGCAAGACTGTGCAAATAGCAGATTCGAATTTTCTACTGCATGTTTCCCAGTTGGAAACAAATCACTTTTATTGCCTTTTTCATATTTTTCATTTGCAATTTGTGGACTCATAAATATTATACATAGTTAAAAATGGACTGGAATTCGATGATTTACTTTTTCATAAATTTTCTAGAATGTAATTGGCTTGTTCTTTGGTACCCTTGTGTTATGGAAGATGAAAAATATTAGATAAGTATTTCTGATGGATTTTGAGGTTTTAGAAAATTTATAGCGGAAAAAAAATTATGATGGGAAAGTTGACTCTAGAATAATGCAGTTTCTGATTCGGTGTCTAAATTGTGCTTTCTTTGCCCACTTTATATACATACTCCACTCATTAATTGCATGATGTATGGCCCCTGGGGGGGGCGAGGGGCATTCTTAGTAAAAGCTGCTCATTAGAGTGGAGGAGAGAGAGTCAGAACATCAAGTAAAATGTTTGGTAATGAGTGGCTTTTGAGTACCCATTTAGAAGGAGACGTTGAAATTTTAGCATCTATCTGTTCTGGGACGGTGGACATCAATCCAAGCACTTTTAGTGCATTCCTTGGTGTATTGCTCCTTGGGTAGCCTCTGGGTTCTTGTTGAGAGTACTATTTTCAGGGTGATTTTTTAAAAGCAGGTATTTAATCTTTCTAGCTCTTTGTTACCCTTTGAAGGAAAAACTAAGACCTTAAAATTAATCTCAGAAAACATCCGGCCTAGAAAATCACTGAGTTTTGTCCACAGGTGACCCATCTCACCCACTCTGAATTTAGGAAGTTGGGGTGTTTAGACACATTGCCAAAAAAGATAAAAAAATAGAAATCACAAATAAATGTCATCTGGTGGGGTTTTACTCATCTTGCTGCAATCCTTCAAAATCCTGGTTCTTGGTTTGGTATCCTTTCCACCCTAGTGACATCTGAAAATGTGATTAGTTTGCCATCTCAGGAGAGACAGATGGGACTGCTGGATGGCCCTGGGCCTCCCCTCTGGGAGCTGAGCAACAGACTGTCTCGGCAGGAAGGATTGCTAGGTTTTCAGCTGAGAAGGGTGGTTGCTGTGCACAGACTCCACATGGTTCACAGCCAAGGTAGGACGATCCTCTCCTTGGCAAGACCATTCCACTGACCACTAAGCCAAGTCCTTCCAATTCTCAACAATGCCCTCCCGATCTCCCTGTCCCTCCCAACTGCTCTATCCCGAAAGAAAAGCAGAGGTCTGGCTTCCAACTGGGCCCTACCCCCAAATCCGTCTCTATGCAAAGAGAAGAGTTTGGGGGCCACATACAATGTAGGAATGCATATACACATATGCATACATGCAAAAATGCGTGCAGTATATGCATACATTTCGTTGTCCCTCAACCTCTAAGTCTCCTTAACAATCTCCTTTGTGAGGACCCCTTCACTGCGTACTGTGGAGAGTATCATCCCTGCCCCAGGCTTTAACAGTTGACCCCCAGCCTAGGGCAAACACCACTTTTCCTCATGCTATGGCCTTTGGCCTAGGCCACCCTAGGTAGGGTACATGTTCCCTGGGGCTGCTGGCAAGCCACCTGGCTGAGTTGGAATGGCCAGAGACTAGGTGGTCACAAGTCTTCTGCCCAAAGACTGCAGAAGCCCTGGAGCAGGGTATCTGCAATGAGAGGAAATCCCCAGATGATAAAGCCACCGTTGACTCCATTCCCTGGCTCCTTCTCAACCGTTTCATGATCCTTTCATGCTCGAGAGATGACAGAGAAGGTGTGGTAGGCAAAATGTTGGCACCCAGAAAGGCCCACGTGCTCTTTGTTGCCTGGAACCTGGGATTATGTTACCTTGCACGGCAAAGGGGACTTATGGGTGCAGGTGAAATTAAGGATGTTCATCAGCTGACTTTAAAGTAGGGAGATGATCCTGGATTATCGAGTGGGCCCAAGGTAATCACAAGGGTCCTTACACATGGAAAAGAGGTGCAGAAGAGTCAGAGTCAGGCTGTGCTGGAAAACCACATAGTCGAGGGAGGAGTCGAGGCCTGTGTGCAGAGGCAATGCCTCCTGCTCCATCTGGCCATCACCCCAGGCCAAGTGAAGCAGACCCTGCAAGGCCCAGGAACCAGCCAAATTGTTCCAGACCAGCCCTTGGGATTTTTTTCTCAGGCTCAGCTGGGGCTCCTTCTCCACTTGTGCACTGAGAGAGCTCTGCAACTGCTCAGGATTGGCTCTCTACTATGTTTTGGAGTTTGCCTCTTAACACAGTGTCCTCTCTGACCTCGTTAACTGTAGAAGTCCTACTTAAAGTGCAGTTCGTTTCTGCCCCTGAAAGGAAGCTTGTGCTTAATGAGCCCCTGGAGGAAGGTCTGCAAGGTCTTCAACCTGAATGAGTGCTGGGAAGCAAAGTCCCCTGGTGGGCTTCCCACACAAGGACTTTCCTCTCCTCAGAAGGCCCTTCCTCTGACTGTCCCTCAAGGCCTTCCAGTTCCCACAGTTACAGGATCAATAGGGTGTTCCCTGCCCCATCCAACTGCTTCATGAACATGTAGAGTAACAAGAGGGAAGGGAGCTGAAAACTATACAACTCTTAGAAGAAAACATAGGGGAAAATCTTCAGGATCTTGGATCTGGTAATGGATTCTTGGACATGATGCAAAAAGCACAAGCAACAAAAGAAAAATAGATCAGTTGGACTTCACTCGTGTGCATCAAGGGATGCTAACAAGAAAGTAAAAAGACCACTTACAGAATGGGAGAAAATAGATGCAAATCATAGATCTGATAAGGCCCTAGTATCCAGAATATATAAAGAACTCTTGCAAGTCAACAACAAAAACACAAACAACCCAATTTTAAAAATGAACAAGAGACTTGAATAGACATTTTTCCAAGGAAGATATACAAATGGCCAATAAGCAAGTGAAAAAATGCCCAGCGCCATTAGTCACTAGGGAAATGCAACTCATAACCATAAGATATCACTTCATACCCACTAGGATGGCAATAATAATTAAAAAAAAAAAAGGAAAATAGCAAGTGTTGGTGAGGATGGGGAGAAATTAGAACGCTTGTACATTGCTGGTGAGAATGTAAAATGGTGCAGCTGCTGTTCAAAACAATTTGGCTATTCCTCGAAAAGTTAAACATAGAGTAACCATATGACCCAGCAATTCCACTCCTAGGTATATACCCAAGAGAACCGAAAACAGGCATTCAAACAAAAACTTGTACATGAATGTTCATAGCAGCATTACTCACAAAACCCAAAAGGTGGTAACAACCCTAGTGTCCATCAATGGGTGATGGATAAACAAAATATGGTATATCCAAACACTGGAATATTATCCAACCATAAACGGGAATGAAGTTCTGACACATGCTCCGACATGGACAGATCTCAAAAACAGAAAGAAGTGGATATGAGAGGCCACATATTGCATGATTCCATTTATAGGAAATATCCAGAACAAGCAAATCCATAGAGACAGAAAGCAGACCAGTGATTCCCAGGGCCTGGGGGGCAGGGAGGATAGGGAGCTACTGCTAATGGGTACGGAGTTTCCTTTAGGGGTGACGAACATGTTTTGCGACTAGATAAAGATGGTGGTTGCACAACATTGTGACTATACTAAATGCCATTGAATCGTTCACTTTTAGATGGTTAAAATGGGGAGCAGATGTAGTTCAAGTGGTTGAGCGCCTGCTTCCCAAGTACAAGGTCCCAGGTTCGATTCCTGGTACCTCCTAAAAACAAAACAAACAAATGAAAAAACCAACCTCACTGGGAAGCGGGTGTAGCTCAGTGGTTGAGCACCTGCTTCCCATGTACGAGGTCCTGGGTTGAAATTAAAATGGGATCTTCCAGGAAGATGGCGGACTAGTAAGACATGGGAATCTCTTCTCCAGAAAAATAGCTAGAGGACAGGCTGAAACAGCCCCCAAAAAGATCTTCTAGGGTTTAGGACAGCAGGTGAAGGCTGCACACCACCCAGAGTAGAGAGGGACAAGAGAAGGAAATTGCAATTACAGAACTGTGAGTTGGAACCAGCAGAAGCTGCTGCTGGCACCTTCCACCACACTAAAGACTCTTTAGAATTCTCAGGCCTCTGGGCCTGCAACTACAGACAAAGAGGGCTCCAGGAATCCTACCACCCCAGGAAAGGGGAGAGAGAGGGACACAGCCTAAGGCTGACTCAGGTTCTGACCCACAAATTTGGGGTTCGGTGCTCCACAAGCCCTTCCAGGCCAGGTGGGACCACACTGTGGTATGCCCTGGGAGCCTACAGAGGACTGGAGAAATCCGACCCTCCCAATCTCCCTCTCTTCTAGCTTGGACTAATTGTTGAGGACACCACAGGAGAGGGGAGAGAGAGCCTGGGGCTGACCCTGCTTTTGACTCCCAGGTTTGGTCTGCCCTGTCCCGAGAGCCCTTCCAGGCTGGGTGGGGCTGTGCCATTGTTTGCCTTGGAGCCTGCAAGGGACTAAAGAAATACAAACCTCCCAATCTCCCCCTCTACTAACAGGGACTGATTGTTGAGGACTCAGAGGGGAGTGGAAATATTTCCTAGCTGGGAAAAGGGAGGGGGCTGCGGGTGAAGACTGGAGAACGGTCCCAGAGTTTGAATTACAAGGCTCTTAGCCTCCAGACAGGAAGATCTATCACATTGATCTGGCCTGTGTCACAACAAATATGCTCCGACCAGGCATTGAATTGAGAGATTCCAAAGAGCACCATCTCCTGGCAGACCAAGGAAGTGCACATAAGAAAAGTAATAAGTAAGAGAGGCTTTTCCTGGCCTTTATAGCCTCCCTGCCCAAGGCCCTAGGAAACGACTCTACAACCAATTACTGGGTCCAGTGCCCAGTTTTGAGCAAACAGCAGAACAATCCTAACAATCAAGGTTGAGCCAAAAATCAAAGAGCTGTGGTAACTCACAGCCTCCTGCCACTAAAACCCCATAAAAGAGAAAGAGATAGAGCATCTAAGTAAAATACAAACTAACCAGATGCCGAAGCACCAGCAAAAAATTATGAGCCATACTAAGAAAATAGAAGACATGGCCCAAGAAAAGGAATACAGCAAAGTCCCAGAGGAGATGCAGAATTTGAGAGAACTAATCAGTGAGATGAGCACAAATTTCCAAAATCAAATTAATGAGATGGAAGAGAATATAGTTAAAGAGATAAATGACATCAAGAAGACACTGAGCGAACGCAAAGAAGAATTTGAAATCCTGAACAGAAAAGTTATGGAGTTCATGGGAATGAAAGACACGATAGGTGAGGTCAAAAACACATTTGAGGCATAGAACAGCAGACTCGAAATGATAGAAGAAAGAATAAGTGATACTGAAGACAGAGTAGCTAAAATTGAAGAGAGAGAAAAGAATGGAAAAAATTGAGCAGGGGCTCAGAGAGTTGAATGACAACACAAAATGCAACAACATATGTGTCATGGGGAGTTCCAGAAGGGGAAGAGAAAGGAAAAGGGGCAGAAAGAGTATTGGAGGAAATAATAGCTGAAAATTTCCCAACACTCACGAAAGAAATGAACTTACATGTCCAAGAAGCACACCATACTCCAATGAGAATAAATCCAAATAGACCTACGTCAAGACACATACTACTCAGAATGTCAAATGGCAAAGATAAAGAGAAAATTCTCAGAGCAGCAAGAGAGAAGCAAACGATCATGTACAAGGGACGTCCAGTAAGACTTAGTGCAGATTTCTCTTCAGAAACCATGGAGGCGAGAAGACAGTGGTATGATACAATCAGGAAACTGAAAGAGAAAATCTGCCAACCGAGAATTCTTTATCCAGCAAAACTGTCCTTCATATATGAAGGGGAGTATAAAGTATTCACAAACAAACAGAAACTAAGAGAGTTTGCAAAAAAGAACCCAACTTTGCAGGAAATATTAAAGGAAGCCTTAGAACCTGAAAGAAAAAGACAGGAGAGAGAGGCTTGGAGGAGAGTATAGAAGAAAGAAAAGCAGAAAGGATAACCAAAAGAGTAAAAAGAGAGACAAAAACAAGATGACATATGAAAACCAAAGAACAAAATGGAGGAAGTAAATAGTGCATTTTCAGTAATATCATTGAATGTGAATGGATTAAGCTCCCCAATCAAAAGATACAGGCTGATAGAGTGGATAAAAAAACATGAGCCATCCATATGCTGCTTACAAGAAACTCACCTCAGACCCAGGGATACAAACTGGCTGAAAGTAAAAGGTTGAAAAAAGATACTCCACGTGAATAGTAAACAGAAAAGAGCAGGGGTAGCTATACTAATATCAGACAAAACAGACTTTAAATGCAAAAAAGGGATAAGAAATACGGAAGGCCATTATATATTAATAAAAGGGACGATCCACCAGGAAGATATAACAGTCATAAATATCTATGCACCTAACCAGGGTGCCCCAAAATATATGAGATAAACTCTGGCAAAACTGAAGGGAGAAATAGACATTTCTACAATAATCGTCGGGGACTTCAACACCCCTCTCACATCATTAGATAGAACAACTAGACATAAGTTCAACAAGGAAACAGAGAACTTGAACAATATGATAAACAAGTTAGACCTAACAGACATATACAGAACACTGCATCCAAACTCAGCGGATTATACATTCTTCTCAAGGGCCCATGGATCTTTCTCCAGGATAGACCACATGTTAGGTCACAATACAGCTCTCAATAAATATAAAAAGATTGAAATTATACAAAGCACCTTCTCAGATCATAATGGAATGAAACTAGAAATCAATAACAGAGAGGAAAAAAGTAAATTTCCAAATGTGTGGAGACTGAACAACACACTCCTAAATATTTGGTGGGTCAAAGAAGAAATTGCAAGTGAAATCAGTAAATATATTGAGACAAATGAAAATGAGAACAAAACGTATCAAACTTATGGGATACAGCGAAGGCAGTCTTGAGAGGGAAATTTATATATTTATAAATGCCTATATTAAAAAACAAGAAATAGCTAAACTCAAAGATTTTAACTGAACAACTAGAGAAACTAGAAAAAGAACAGCAAACCAATCCCAAAGCAAGCAGAAGGAAAGAAATAACAAAGATTAGAGCAGAAATAAATGAAAATGAGAACAGAAAAACAATAGAGAAAATCAACAAAACCAAAAGCTGATTCTTGGAGAAGATCGATAAAATCGACAAACCCCTTGCTAGACTAACAAAGAAAAAAAGAGAGAAGATGCAAATAAATACAATCAGAAATAAAAGGGGGGAAATTACAAATGACCTCACAGAAATAAAAAGAATCATAAGAGGATATTATGAGAAACTATATGCCAACAAACTAGACAACCTAGATGAAATGGACAAATTTCTAGAAATGCACAACCAACCTACACTGACACAACAAGAAATACAAGAACTTAAAAAACCAATCACAATTAAAGAGATTGAATCCGTCATCAAAAATCTCCCAACAAAGAAAAGTCCAGGACCAGATGGCTTCACAGATGAATTCTACCAAGCATTTCAAAAAGAATTAACACAAATCCTGTTTAAACTCTTCCAAAAATTTGAAGAGAAGGGAAAATTACCCAACACATTTTATGAAGCCAACATCACCCTAATACCAAAGCCAGATAAAGATTCCACAAGAAAAGAAAATTACAGACCAATCTCTCTCATGACACAGATGCAAAAATTCTCAACAAAATACTTGCAAATCGAATCCAACAGCATATCAAAAGACTTATACATCACGACCAAGTGGGATTTATTCCTGGTATGCAAGGCTGGTTCAACATAAGAAAATCAATCAATGTAATACACCACATTAACAAATTGAAGGAAAAAAACACATGATCATCTCAATAGATGCAGAAAAGGCATTCGACAAAATCCAGCATCCTTTTTTGATAAAAATACTTCAAAAGATAGGAATAAAAGGAAAATTCCTCAATATGATAAAAGGCATATATGAAAAACCCACAGCCAACATCATACTCAATAGGGAAAGGTTGAAAGCTTTCCCCCTAAGATCAGGAACAAGACAAGGATGCCCACTGTCACCATTGTTATTCAACATTGTACTAGAAGTTCTAGCGAGGGCAATTAGACAAGACAAAAAAATTAAAGGCGTCCAAATAGGAAAACAGGAAGTAAAACTCTCACTGTTTGCGGATGACATGATCCTGTATTTAGAAAATCCTGACGTATCCACAACAAAGCTACTTGAACTAATAAATGAGTTCAGCAAAGTGGCAGGATACAAGATCAACACGCAAAAATTAGTAATGTTTTTGTACACTAGTACTGAACAACCTGAGGAGGAAATCAGGAGGAAAATTCCATTTTCAATAGCAACAAAAAGACTCAAATACCTAGGAGTTAATTTAACCAAAAAAGTACAGGACCTATAGGAAAACTACAAAACAATACTGAAACATTAAAAAGACCTAAAGAAATGGAAGATATTCTGTGTTCATGGATTGGAAGAATAAATATCATGAAGATGTCAATCTTGCCCAAACTGATTTATAGATTCAATGCAATACCAATCAAAATCCCAACAGCTTACTTTACAGAATTAGAGAAGGCAATTACCAAATTCATCTGGAAGGGTAAGTGCACCCGAAATGCCAAAAGCATTCTAAAAAAGAAGAGCAAAGTGGGAGGAATTTCACTGCCTGACCTTGAAACATATTACAAAGCTACAGTGGTCAAAACAGCATGGTACTGGCATAAAGATAGACATATCGATCAGTGGAATAGAATTGAGAACTCAGAAATATACCCTCACCTACACTGTCAATTGGTTTTTGACAAGCCTACCAAGCCCACGCTAATGGGAAAAAACAGTCTCTTCAACAAATGATGGTGGGAGAACTGGGTATCTATAACCAAAAGAATGAAAGAGGACCCCTATCTCACCCCCTATACAAGAATCAACTCAAAATGGATCAAAGATCTAAATATAAAAGCCAGGACCATAAAACTACTAGAAGAAAATGTAGGGAAACATCTTCAAGACCTTGTAGTAGGTGGTGGTTTCTTGGACCTCACACCCAAAGCACGTGCAACAAAAGAAAAAATAGATAAATGGGACCTCCTCAAAATTAAACACTTTTGCACCTCACAGGACTTTGTCAGAAGGGTGAAAAGGCAGCCGACTCAATGGGAAAAAATATTTGGAAATCACATATCTGATAAGGGTTTAATATCCAGGATATATAAGGAGATGTTACAACTCAACAATAAAAAGACAAACGACCCAATTAAAAAAATGGGCAAAAGAATTGAATAGACATTTCTCCAAAGAAGAAATACAAATGGCAAAAAAACACATGAAGAAATGCTCAACATCACTCATGATTAGGGAAATGCAAATCAAAACTACCATGAGATATCATTTCACACCTATCAGAATGGCCACTATTAAAAAGACAGAGAACTACAAGTGTTGGAGAGGATGTGGAGAGATAGGAACACTTCTTCACTGTTGGTGGAAATGCAGGATGGTACAACCACTATGGAGGACTGTTTGGCAGTTCCTAAAGAAGTTGAATATAGACTTGCCATGTGACCCTGCAATACCACTACTGGGTATATACCCAGAAGAACTGAGAGCAGTGACACGAACAGACATCTGCACACCGATGTTCATAGCCACATTATTCACCATTGCCAAAAGCTGGAAACAACCCAGGGGTCCATCAACAGATGAATGGATAAACAAACTGTGGTCTATTCACACGATGGAATATTATGCAGCTGTAAGAAGAAATGAAGTCGTAAAGCATATGACAACATGGATGAACCTGGAGGACACAGTGAAGCAAGCCAGACACAAAAGGACAAATACTGTATGAATGCATTACTATGAACCAAATATATTGTGTAATATATTGTTTGATTCAAAAAAAAAAATTTATATGTATCCATTACATTTAATTGAGAAATGTATATATTTATTCATCTGTGTTTACTTTTTAGTTTTTAATTGTTTATATTTTCAATTATTAAATGTATAAAATAAAGTTAAAAAAAAAAACTACATGAGATGAAAATACAAAAAAAAAAGAAATTAAAATGGTTAAAATGGTACATATTGGTATATGTATTTTAGCACAATAAAATAAATAATGAAGGGAAAAAAAAAAAAAGAAAGCCAAGCCATGTACCAGAGTGACCGTGCAGAGTACTGGTCTATCCTGCCAAAGGATATCAAGATCTTGCCAAATTCCTTGCAGAAATGTACAGTATTTGTACCCCGTTACTTTGATCAACCAGTCTAACATCGTTATTGAAGGTACAAGCAAAAGGAAATCTGATGGCCTGACACAATGTTCTTTGTGACCACACTGTCCTGGCTCCTACACGGGAGCTTGCAAGTCATTCTTTGCATCTTTTAACCAATTGCCTGGAATTAACATCAAGTGTACTAGGTGGTTATTTTGGCACTGTCTCCTTTCTCATTTCCTTCCACTCCTCTGGTGTTTCTCCTACTTTCTGACCACAGACATTCAGGGTCTCATTTGTAGGTTTTCACTGACTTCATCATATTCACCTAGGCTCCAAGCCCAGGACTTAGAGCCAATAGGTGCTGTAGCTTTCTGTTGTGTTTTCTTCTCTTTTTTTCTGACCTCACCTCCCACCACTGCCCCCTTCACTCACTCTGCCCCCATCATGCTTCCTTCCTTCCTGTTCCTAACATCAACTATGCCTTGCTTCCTCCCCCTAAGCTCTAAGATTTGGCACTCCCGCTTCCCTCGGCCTGGAACGCTTCTACCCCAGATGCTACCTGGCTCGTTCCCTCCCTTTCTTCAGATTGCTGCTTAAATCTCTCTTGCCAGAGAGGCCTTCCTTGGCCAGTCTACTGAAAGCAGCAGCCCCTGCCGCCCCACTCTGGCATGTCTCTCTCTTGCTATTTATCATCTGCTTATTATGTATCTCCCACTCTCACTCCCTGGTCCTTACCTCTTGGCATTTCTCACTCCCTGACATATTTATGTGTTTATTTTTGGATTGTCTGGCTCCCCCAGCATGTCACAGGTGCTCAGTAGTTATTCCTGTAATAAATCAAGACTGGGCTTCCACTCTCCCCATACCCATTCACTCAATCAAGCAAGAGTTATTGAGCAATCTTTATATGCCAGGTACTGCATTAGGTCTCGGGGATGCAGAAAATGAGAAGACATGGCCCCTGCTCGGAAGAAGCTTTAGACTGGCAGGAGGTAGAGAGGAGACAACAAGAGGTGATGTGCAATACCATGTCTGGGGGGAGTCGAGGAGCCTCCCAGAAGAGATGAAAAGGGCCGAGATTTTCTGAAGGCTGAGGAAGGCTTCCACAGGTATTCAAAGTCACCAAGGGATGAGAGGACATAGCTCGTTCAGAGCACACCAATAGTCTGAGGCTGGAGCCCGGGATGCAGAGGACAGGAGGGTGGCATTTATCATCACCTAACGTGTTTACCTGTTTACCATCTGCTCCCCCCACTCGCTTTCCCCTTACCTCTTAGGGCTTAGCACCTGTTGGGCAAGCCCCAAGAGGCTGCCCTGAGGAGCCACCCCAGGGAGTTTAGCTCCTGCAGGTGATGGAGCATGTGGTCAAGAAGGCAGAAAGGGGGAAACCGAGGCAGAGAGCACAACAGCTATGCTGTCAGCAGCAAGCTCTCATTATTCCTGTGTGCAGATGGACCCAGTACTTCAGAAAGCTGTCCCATCAGCTTAAAATCCATCACAAATGTAGGACGTGGGTCTTAGCTTCAACAGATGGAACCACTGGCGAGGGAGTCGTTGCTATTCAAAAGCCTCTCCGCCTCAGCGTAGGTTGGAGCAGGGCAGTGTTCAGCAAAAGGCTGGTTAACTGGCCCAGCATGTAATTGAGTCTGTTCTTTTCTCTGTTCTGCTAATGATTCATTAAGCCGAGTGCACTGCTCACTGTGATCCAGACGCACGACTTCAAATCAAACAGATGAGGCCAATTTCTGCAAAGTGGGGGAAGGACACAGGCAGTGCCCTCGGCTTGGTCAGGCCAGGCTCTGGAGGCAGGAACACTCCATTGCTTTTCTCCGGGCAAGGGTATTTGGGGAGACCTAGAGCTTCAGACCTAGACAGAGGACAGGTGGTCGGAGACGTCTAAGGCTAATGGGAAACAGGCCTTGGACTTGGTTACCATCACATGATTTTTTAAAAATACAAATCTATAAATAATTATGACTATAGGACATCAGAGCTGTAGTTAAATGGTTGGATTAGGGAAAGAAATGAACAACTGGCACCAAATATTTTAAATGTAAACATCATAGTGTTAAGAAATTAAATGTGATCTGTTACTTTAAGAAGAGCTGAGAATTGCTGGAAAGTTACTGTGTGGGGAATGATTAATAATATTCACATTCATTGTATACCTACTGCAGACCAAGCATCATGATAGGTCCTTGGCATACTTTATTTGATTTCATCTGAAATACATATTAGTAATTTCATTTAACAGATGAGGAAACTGAGGTTCCAAGGGATTAAGAACCTGCCTAAAATAGGCAAAGAGCCAGGATTAAAAACCTGGGTCTGGGAAGCGGCTGTGGCTCAATCAGTAGGGTTCACCATATGGGGGGCCCCGGGTTCGGTTCCTGGGGCCTCCTGGTGAAGGCGGGCCCGCCCGCACGGCATGGTTGGCTGACCCGGCGAGCACAAGCAGGAAGTGGGGGATAAATGAATAAATAAATAAATAAATCTTAAAAAAAACAAAACAAAACAAAAAAAACCTGGGTCTGCCAGATTTGAAGGGCATACTATTTTGTATAATGCCCTGAAAAGCTCTTTCAGGCTTTTGTGGCAGACACCAAGCACCTTCCAAAACAAACTTCTCTCAGAAGAAGAACAAGATGATAATTAGGAAAGTGTTTCATTTAATGTGAATTTGCCATGATGGAAATCACAGTGAGGAGACATATTTTCTTTAGTAGCTGAGAAAAGGCATGATTCTCTACTCATAAATCAGGAGATATCCACAAGTGAAAAGAAAATAGTTAAAGGAAAGATTTTTATTTAAAAAGGAAAAAAGCCACCTCAATTCAAGGTTAAACATGAATATAAATGAGACATAAAATAAGAAAGCATCTTCAAGGGAAACACCCCAAAGTTTCAAGAAGTGCCCTTTTGCGTTAGGCGATGTGGATGAGATCCAAGGGAAATTCTAGACACCAGCCTTCTATCCCGTTTGTGCAGTACTACTTCTAGCCATCTGACACTTAACTCACAGAACACTTCGTTTTGGTTTAGGGAAGAGAGAAACACCACCAAAACAAATGCAGGGGAGTGGGTGTAGCTCAAGTGGTTGAGCCCCTGCTCCCCAGGTTCGATCCTGGTACCTCCTTCAAAAAAAAGAATGCACACACACACAAGTCCCAAAACAACAATAAACTTGAAGGGAGCTCCTCGTGATCCCTGGATTTAGCCCTTATGGTTCTCACTGTCCAGTCCTCAATCTAGTAGAGGAATCCCCTCCACCATGCCATTTGCTTGAACATCTCCAACGTCTAGGAGCTCACCTACTTTGATCCCAGACTTCTAACTATTACATAGTACTTGCTTATATTTTATCTGAAAGCTACCTCCCTGCAACTTTCATCCACTGATCCTTGTTTTCCTCTTGGAACTAGACAGAAATCTGTCTTATATACCAGTTCTTTAAATACTATGAGAGAGCCATCCTTTTGCCCTAAATATTTTAGAGTCTTAGTTTTCCTGAGCTGCTATGACAAATACCACACAATGGATTGGCCTAAATAACAGGAATTTATTGGCTTATGGTTTCAGAGGCCAGAAGTCCAAATCAAGGCATTGGCTAGAAGGTTTGCTTCCTCTTGAGGTCACTAGCATTCTGGCTGACTGGCGATCCTTGGGGTTCCATGGCTTTCCCATCACATGGCGATTTCTTCTCCTTTCTCATCTGGGTTTGTTCACTTCTGGCAATTTCTGGCTTCCAACTCCTCCCCATGGCTTTCTCTTACTGTCTGAATTTCTTTTGCTCAAAAAGGACTCCAGTAATCTGGATTAAGGCTTACCCTCATTCATTTGGGCCACACCTTAACTAAAACAACATCTTTAAGAGATCCTATTTACAAAGGGTCCATGTTCACCAGAATGTGGACCAAAACCAAGAACATGTCCAAACTGGGGATCACAATTCAGTCTTCCACAGTCCCTGAGCTAATGGTCTTCACTTACTTTGGTTGTTGCTCCTATGCCATTTATAGCACTATACGACACGACTCCCACAAAGGAGCTCTAGTTGGTCTACATCCATCATGAAATATGGTTCCCAGAATTGAACAGAATAAGTCAAAGTATGTTAAGCTTGCTTATCAAAGCATAAGAACAGTCAGAATACTATATTTCTATTTAAACAGCCTAAGCTTCCTTTGGGTGTTTTGTTTTTGTTTTTTCTCTTTGTTTTGCAGCTTCATCATGCTCTTGGCTCTTTCTGGCTTCAGGCCACTAAAATCCCCAAGTCTTTTTAACACATGCTGCTATTTAGACAGTACACCCTATATCTTTAACTTTGCTTCCCAGGAGAGAACTTTAAAACTTGTCCTATTTAAATTTCTAATAGACATGCCATTTATGCACCTATTTATGCATGTAACCTTATTCCCAAAGACTCTAGGTGCCTGATGCATCATCCCTGCGGGCCAGGGCCATTTTGGATCCTGCTCTGTCATCTGATTTATTTACATTCCCTCCAGCTTCTTGTCCTCCATACATCTGATAACCAGGTCCTCTCTGTCTGTAGCCAGGTAACACAGGGAATGTTGGAAAGGACCATACTAAGAAAACAGTCTCACTCAGTACAGACCTTTGATGGTTTTTGCAAGGTTTGACATATAGATCCATTAATCAGCACTCTTAGGATAGAGTGGTTAAGTTGCTAAATTATCTTATCATCCATCCAATTTCTCCATTTATTTTCCACAAGGTTGCCATGAAAGACTTTGAAAAATGCCTTGCAGAAATACAGAAACTCCATGTCCAGAGGATTCCTTTGATCTACTAGTCTAAAAAATGTATCACAAAGGAAACCAAGACCTGCCTGTCATGCTGTCTTTTCTTAGTAAACTCATGCTGGTTTCTTTAAGGATCACCTCTTCTCTCACTGGGAGTTCACACACACCACCCATTTGATAGTCTTAATAGAGAATAACATTGAAATCCTGACTTAACATGTGCATCATCTACCTTCTCCCCTTTTTTGAAAATCAAGGCATTGCCCTTCTCCAGGTTTCAGGAACCACTTCTACTTCCCAGAGATTGCAGATAATATTTTCAGGATCTCATTTGAAAATGTTTTCATATATTCAGATAACATTTGGTCAGACCTGAAGACTTGGATTCACTTAATTTGCATCGTTGGAATGGTAGTGATGTAGCAGGAAGAGAGTACACTTTCCCCAAAGAGTGGGGGTACTGTTTGTAGAAGGAGTGAGGGATGTGGGGCAAAGGAAATAGATTCCAGTACAGTATTGAAATTGAACCTTCAAATTCAAATTCCCTTCAGCAAGTCTCACCTCTCTTTAGCCAGTCTTCCTTTGCCTAAGCTGGTCTTTGATTACTATCTCCCTTCTGCCAGGTTTTTATGTCTTTTATAATCTGAGCCCCTCAGAGAACCTCGGCCACTCTCACCAGCAAATTTAGTCTCTTGGGCTACCTCCTCCACTATTATTAATAAGGGGCTAGTCCCTTAGTATAAACAATGGGCCATTACGCTTGTTCCTAATTGTCATTTTCTGGCAGTAGATGCAGTCATTCGCTTTTATTGCTTTTAGTGGGCCCTGATCCCATTTCCACAGTTCCTCTTACCATCATGGCTGAAAATTAGCCAAAAAAACAGAGAAGATGAAGCTATCGAGGGCTTCCAAGGTCAATAGGCTAGGAAATAAAGTATTCCATTATCAGGTTGAAAACTGAATCCTCGCATTAACCTTCCTAATTGCTTGCTTACCTTGTTTTTATACTTTCTAAGTGAACAGGGACAAAGCCACTTGCTGCTGTTCTCATTAACACTAATGATCAATAAGTAGGAAAAAAAAAACCTTTTTGCTGATTCCCATATTTTGTTCAACATTATACATGCTTAATTTAGAGCTTATTAGGACATTGCCAGTTTCACTCATTATCTTCTCTACAAGAGAAATGTATTTCTTAGGCAAGTCGTTAACACAAAGCAACAATGACTCATTCAGTTTTGTAATTGGAAGGCAGGGCTCCCAGTTATATTTACTGCCGGGGGTGGGGCGGAAAGAAGCAAGCATTAGCATTTATTTAATATCTTTCTCTTGAGATATTCTTAAGAGAAAGAGGTACCTATGACAATTTCAGTGCTGAATGTTAATGGCCAAAGCTGACTTGATTTCCAAAGAAAGCGTTTGGACTTGCATCATCCCATAAACTCCTTTGAGGTTCGTGCTATCCATTAAAGCCATGCTCTGAAATGAAGTCTTGATACATGCTATGACAGGAATGAACCCTGAAAACATCATGTTAAGTGAAAGAAGCCAGCCTCAAGGGTCTATATACTGTAAGATCTCTTTTTATGAAGTGTCCAGACTAGACAAAGCCATAGAGGGGACAGGGAGATGAGGGGAGGATGGCTAAGGGGTGTGGGGTTTCCTTTGGGGGAGCTGAAAATGTTCTAAAATGGATTGTGGTGATGGTTGCACAGCTCTGTGATTATACTAAAGCCATTCAATTGTACACTATAAACGATGAGTTGTGTGGTATGTGAATCACATATCCATAAGGCTGTGACCCTCAAAAATCACACTTAGCCCTGCTGTTGCCCGCATATACCACTCCCCCTCTTTCTTTGGCATCTTTAGCAACTGAATCACTAGGTCCTGCTCCCAATCCGGACAACTTTGACTTGCACACAGAGAGTCCTCACTCAACACTCCAACGAGACCCTTCCTTGGTCTTCTCTTCTCCAATGATCTTGGACCTCCTTTCCACTTGGCCACCTACTCCCTTCTGTTGTCTTCTGTCGACCTCTGAAACATTTGCATCCCTCTCTGAGAACATAACTTCCTATATTTCCAGATTTCCCACTCAGTTGCTCTAAATAATTTTAACATACAGGGTCTTCCTCGGCCTCATAATAATCTCTCTTTCTGCTCTATCAGCATCTACAACCTCCCCCCAAACCCCCACACACCCCCACACCCCCAGCCCTGCGAGATTCCTCGCTTTCATTTTTCACTTCCTTCCTTATCTGGCTTGAATTCCACACTTCATCACTTCAGCTCTTCATTGTCTTTTCATCTCAATCATCTGGAAAATCTCAACCCTCCATCAAAGCAACTAATTATAGAATGACCCAGTCTGTAGTTTCCATCCCAACTGTGCTTTCAGTGCCCATGTCATCCTTCTGTATTGCTCCAGAAACTTCTCTCCATTTCTCCAAAATCTGCTCCACACTTCTCAACCCATTCACGCCTTTACCTCCCTCTTCATACCCAACACAATCTTTCCTCCTCTTTCATTTCAACCAGGAAGAAGCTCCTTCTCTACCCCCAAACTCTATGCTTACCTACATCCTTTCTTCCTCTCTTCCCATTCGTTGCTCTGTGTAAAATGGAAGAGCTGCCCTTTGTCTTATTTAAAGTCTCTTTACCTGTGTTCAGCCTGGCATCACCTCCTCACTACTCAGTGTCCTTGAAGGATTGATTACCTACTCCTTTCCCCCACGTCTTCGTCCTAACCCTCTTTATTGGTTCCTTCCCATTAGCTTCTCTCTCCCTTCTTAAGCAACAACAGCACCTCTACTTGATACAACAACCCTCTCAGCTACCTTTAGATTCTTTTTCCTCCTCCTTAAATAAAAACCACCTAAAAGAGCTGGCTCCACTTCTCACTTTCTGTTTTTAACTCCAAATGCTGCTATGGGTATTTCCACACATCACTTCACTCCAGTAGTTTTTTTTTTTGTTTTGGTTTGGTTTTTTTTGAGGTACCGGGGAACCTGGGGCATCATATATGAGAAGCCCACACTCAACCACTGAGGCACATCGGCTCCCCTGAGTTGTTTTTTCATTGTTTTTGCTTGTTGTTTGTTTCCGTTTTCCTTAGGAGGCACTGGGAACCAAACCTGGGACCTCCCATGTGGGAAGCAGGCACCCAACCACTAGAGCCACTCCAATAGTTTTTTTTTACTGTGGTCCCATTACCTTTTTTTTAATTGAAATATATCACTCATATATGAACATACATAAACAATAAGTGTATAGTAATAGTTGTGAACTTACAAAACAAACATACAGAACATCACACAGGGCTCTCATACCTCACCCTACCACCAATACCTTGCATTGTTGTGAAACATTTTTAACTAATGATTAAACAGCATCCTCAAAATATTGCTATTAACCAAAGTATTTTTCCCCAACCCACCCTATTATTATTATTATTATTTAATCCATGAGCACCTCCTGTTCCTACTTAAATTCTCAATAATATTTGGCACATTTAACTTCTTCCTTCTTAAAAGGATCTCTTCCCCTAGCTTCCTGACTCTGCAGACTTCTGGCTCTCCTCCTGCATCTCTGACCACTCCTTCTTAGTCTTCTTTTTAAGCTCCTCCCCTGCCTGCCCTGCCAAAGTTAGTATTCCTGAGTTGCATCCTTGTTATTTGTATCCTTTGTCTATTGCTGTATAACAACTTATCAAAAACTTAGTGGCTTAGAACAAAATTCAGCCCCTACCTCAAACCATATACATAAACTAACTCAAAATGGATCAAGGACTTAACCATAAGAGACCAAACCATAAAACTGTTAAGAGAAAACATAGGGGAAAATCTTCAAGACTTTGGATTTGGCAATGATTTCTTAGCTATCATACCAAAAGCATGAGCAGCAAAGGAAAAATAGATGAACTAGACTTCATCAAAATCAAAAACTTTTATGCATCAAAGGACATTATCAAGTAAGAGAAAAGACAACCTACAGAATGGGAGAAAATATTTGGAAATCATATATCTGATAAGGGTCTCATATCCAAAATGTATAAAGAACAGCTACAACTCAACAACAAAAAGATAAACAACCCAAATTTTAAAATGGGCAAAGGACTTAAATAGACATCTTTCCAAAGAAGATATACAAGTGGCCAGAAAGCACATGAAAAGATGCTCAATATCATTAGTCATCAGGTAAATGCTCATCAAAGCCACAAGATACTACTTTACACCCACTAGAATAGCTATTAAAACAAAAACAAAACAAAACAAAAAACAGAAAATAAGAAGTGCTGACAAGGATGCAAAGACATTGGAATCCTTATACAATATTCGTGGGAATGTAAAATGGTGCAGCTGCTGTGGGAAACAGTCTGGTGGTTCCTCAAAAAGGTAAACATAGAATTACCATAAGAACTGGCAATTCCACTCCAAAGTATATACCCAAAAGAACTGAAAGCAGGGACTAGAACAGATACTTGTCCACCAATATTCATAGCAGCATTATTTACGATAGCCAAAAGGTGGAAACAACCCAAGTGTCTATTGACCAATGAATGGATATACAAAAGGTGGTCTATCCATACAATGGAATATTATTCAACCGTGAAAAGGAATGAAGTTCTGATACCTGCTACAAGGATGAACCTTGAAGATATCATGTTGAGTGAAGTAAACCAGACACAAAAGGACATATACTGTATGCTCCCACTTATATGAAACATCTAGAAAAGCAAATTAATAGAAACAGAAAGTAGATTGGAGGTAAGGGGCTAGGGGGAAGATGGGGAGATTTTGCTTAAGGGGTACAGAGTTTCTGTTTGGGGTGATGAAAAAGTCTTGGTAAGAGATGGTGGCTATTGTAGCACAACATTGTTAATATAATTAATGACACTGAAATGTAAAAATGGTTAAAATGGGAACTTTTTGTGATATATATCACCACAAGTTAAAAATCCAAAACCCTCCATTTATTATCTCACAGTTTCCATGTGTCAGAAGTCAGAGCACAGGCTAGCTGGGCCCTCCGCTCAGGTCAAGGCTGAAACAGAGGCGTTAGCCAGGCTGTGTTATCTGGGGCTCAGGGTCCTCTTCTGAGCTCATTCAGCTTATTAGCAGAACTCAGTTTCTTGCAGTTAAATTACTAATGTCCCTTTTTCTTGCTGGCTGTCAGCTAGGGGTCACTCTCAGCTCTCAGAGGCCACTCTTGTGTCCTTCCACATGGCCTCCTCCAGCTCAGCAATGGAGAACATCCCACTTGATGAATCTCTTTGACTTCCTCTTACACTTCAATCTCTCTGACTTCTACCAGCCAGAGAAAAATCTGCTTTTAAAGTGCATCTTGTGATTAGGTAGGGCCCACTGGATAATCTCCTTATTTTACTGCTTAGTAACCTTAATTACATCTGCAAAATCTCTTTTGCATGTAACCTATCATAATCACGGGGTTAACACCAGGGAATGAATTACATTGGGGCCATCTTGGAATTCTTCGATCGTATCTTTTTTTTCCCCCAATTGTACACATTCTCCAGGAATGATCTCAGCTTTATTTACCAGCCCTATGCTGATGACTCAAAAATCTCTAGTTGTAGCCTCAACCTCACTGCTGAGCTTTTAGACTTGTACCTCCCATGCTCACTGTCTACTTGGAGATCCCAGAGAGAGCTGATTTTGGAGGTCCAAAACTGAACTCATCATTTCGCCACCTGCCTGCCCTCTTCCTGGACTCTACCTCTCAGGGATCCATCCCACAATGTCATCCTTGACTCAGGACCCACTTTCCCTGCCTGCCCATCAAATCAATTAACCTACACCCTTCAATCCTACCTCTTAAACTCTCTCTTCTCTGTCTCCTCTTTATTCCATGTTCAGGTTACCTTCACGTCTCACGGGAACTACTTCAACAGCTTTTCAATTGGTCTCTCTGCCACTAGTCTTGACTTTACAGTGGACATTGTAGATCTGCTTGCTCAATATCCAACCTCCTTCTAATGTTCCCTCCTGTAACATCAGAAGTTTTAAAACTACATTCCTTAGCCAGCCTCCAATGATGATATAGATTCCAACATTCAGGAGTACCCATGCAAGATTTGGAAGGTGGAAATGGTCCATTACAAAGAGGAAGCATAGCTTCTGCAATTTTCTGCTGGCAAACACGGTTAGGGAAGCATTTGCTTTTCAGTGGCAGTTGTAGAGAGTTCAGTGTCCAGTCCCTAGCAAAACGAGCGAAAAGAGGCAGGTCCCGAGGCGGCCCTTTGGCTGGTAGCAGCTTTCTAATTTCTGGATGAATGCAAAGGAGGCACAGTCCTGGAGCCAGCAGTTATGGAGACAGCTTCTTGCTAGTCCGGCTCACTGATGGTGGCAGATGCAGCAGCTCTGTTCTGCTGTGTTATTCTGGGAGGTTTGCCTGAACGCTCAGCTTAGATCCTGCTCCTGCAGCTCCTGTAATCATTTTTCCATTGCTTCTATTTCTATCAGAGTCATTTATTTTGTCTGCAACGAAACCCTGATGGCAAGATAGCCCATGATATTCAGCCACATTACATCCAAAGTGATCTTTCTGAAACTCTAAAACTCACATCTGATAATAACACTGCCCTGCTTAAAATCCTTCACTGCTCCCTCGATATCCTTATATGAACTCCAAAAGTCTGAGTCTTGCTGGAAAGGTACTGCATGATTTGGCCCTTTTATCCTCTGGAGCCTCATCTTTACCCTCTGCTCACCCTGAATTTCCATTCAGGACCCCAAGAGGGCCACAAGCTCTGTCATCTCGTGGTCGTTGTGCATGCTCTTCTCTCTGTGCGGAACACTCATGCCCTGTGTGCCCTGGTTAACTCCCATGATTTTTCAGGCTGGGCCTAAAGGCTGTATGTCCAGGCAACCTTCTCTGACTGCATCCCCCACCTCCACCATTATACCAAAACTCTGGACTAGCCTGCCCCCTTTGAAGCATTTCCTCTACTGTATTGGGATTGCCAGTTGTAAACTCTGCTTCCCGGCCCTCCCACGACCCCCATTCCACTGTATGCACCTGATGGAAGGTTCCATGTCCAAGTTGTTCTCCATTTTATTCCCACTACCCATTGAGTGCCCGGCCCACACTAAGTGTACAAACTGATTGAAGTAATAAAGATATTGAAGAACTTTAAGCAGAGGATCTCATCCCTATTAAACTTGTTTTAGAGAAAATATTCAGACGGCCATGTGCGGAAGCAACTATAATTGGGTCGGGGGAGAGAAGGGGCTGAGATGCAAAGCTCAATTTGTTGGTCTGACCTAAAGCAATATTAATGGGGATGGAAAGTAAGAGAATTTTTTGTATGTTATTGTGGGGAGAAGGGGGTGCAGAAAAACTTAACCAGTCAAGGCCTTATTACATCTTATTTCAGCATTCCAATGCAACTTCATTAACATTTTTGAGCATCTACTCTCTGCAAAGCATTGTATTAGGTAATGTGGATATAGTGATTAGTAAGACATTATCCCATTCCCAGAGATGTCAAGAGTTTCAGGCTGCTAGTGGAGATACAAATATTTTCATAACAGACAAAGATAAGAGGCGGCAGAATTGAATAGTTTCTGAGAATTGTTGTTGTTGTTTTATCTTTTTTTTTTTTAGTGTGTTTGATGCATTACTTTTCCTGTTTGTTGATTTTGCTTTGCATTTGGTTTTTACCTTAAGATAATAGACTAGTAGTTTTGGGTAAAAGACAGTGTACTGGGCAGAAAGAGCACTGCCATGAGACAGAAAATAGGCGTCTTAGTTCCTCACTTGCCCCTACCTAGATCGTATGGTCTTGAACGATTTGCGTTACTCCTCTGGGACTTAATATCCCCATTTGTAAAATGCAGTTTGTGAATGGAATGACCTTTAAAAGTCTATTATTTTGTCTATTTGTTATATTAAAATGTGTGCAGGGAGATGATGTGGCTCAAATGGTTGGGTGTCCGTCTCCCATATGGAAGGACCTGGGTTTGATTCTCGGGACCTCCCAGTAAAATAAAAAATAAGAAAATAAATAAATAAAAATAAAAATGTGTGCATTATTTCTAAAATTTTTGAAACCATCCAATGAAAATGCCCATGTGTCTTACTGTGCCAGGTTGCTGTGACAATTACCACAGAATGGGTTGGCTGAAACTACAGAAATTTATTGACATACCATTTCAGAGGCCAGAAATCCAAATCCAGGCACTGGTTAGAAGGCTGGCTTCCTCTCAGGGTCGGTAGTGTTCTGGCTGGCCGGCAATCCTTGGGGTTTCTTGGCTTGTAACTCTGCTTCCTGTCGTCATGTGGCGATGTCTTTTCTTTTCTCTTCCAGGTTCTGTTGACTTTCAGCTTCTGGCCCCTCCCCTTGGCTTTGTAGCAGAGTAACACTAGCAGCTGTAATACATGAACCCCAAATTATCAGTAGCTTAGTACAAATGTATTTCTCATTCACTTAAAGTCCAGTTGGTGGTAGGAAAGATGACAGGAACCCAGGCTGATGGAGGCCCAGCCACCTTCAACACAGCACTTCCAAGGTCACCTTGGATGCCAACATCCAGGTGGCAAAAGCAGGGTTAAGGAGGGAGGAGGAAGGGAGGGAGGGAAGAGGCTCCTTGGGCATGTGTAACTGCAAGGGAGGCTAAGTAGCAGAGACTAGCTGTGTGCTAGAGAAGAGGAAGGACAGGTTTTGATGAATCCGTAGAGCTCTGCTTTCCTCAGGGATATTGACTGCCTAGCTATTCTTCCTCAACTCCCTCCTTTCTACCCTCCGCCTGAAGCTGCTGACAAAATATTTCAGATGCAATTCCCATTTGGCGAGAATAGTTGGAAAATGCTTCTAGAGTGGTGACATCCATAAAGTAAGCATCTGATTTGTATGGTATAAGCAACCTTCAGGTTTCTCTAAGCTCTCTAATTTTGGCCTTAGAATATTATGGTACATTAGTTTGTACAGGACATACAATGATCATACATCACTCTGAGTTATGCCAGTAAGAAAATATTCAGCTCTCGAGTGTACCTTAGATCATTCTTCTGGGAAAATTACATCATAGTTGCTGACTGTGGGAACTTTCCAGTGGGATAGCAGAGCTTTTTTTTTGGGGGGGGGGCGGTATAGAGCAGTGGTTCCCAAAGTGTGGTCCCTGAAAGCAAGAGCCTCACTGAGAACTTGTCAGACATCAGAAGCTGGGGATGGGACCCAGCAACCTGTGTGTTAACAAGTCCTCTAGGGGAGTTTGCCCAGGTCAGTGTTTGAGAACCGCTGGTCTAAAGATTTAGAGTTGAGTTAGATTACTGCTGAAGCATTTCATTTTAAGGACCAGGTCACAAGAAGATTATTTGAAATCATGTTGTTTAAAACATTGAATCTCTCTCTTACATTGCTGTGAATTAAGAGTTTTGTAGAAAATTCACAGAATGAAAAGAGACCTAAGAGCCCTGGGAGATTATAAAGGCAAAGAGTTTTCAAAGGTATGGGCCACAAAGACCTGGAGTTCTATAAAGCATCTCTAGGAGGTTCCTAAAAGAAAATTTATCCATAATATGTTTTTTGTTTTTAGGACAGTAAAAATAATTTATTTGGGAAATGGGGGAAGAAACAGAGCTTGCTGAGAAATGGGAGAGAAAGATGGAAATACACACCAAGATTTGGTACAGGCCCCTCTAGGCAGAGAGAGCCCATAATATGTTGATATGATCATAGACTGATCTTCTGAACAGCCAGGGCTTGTCTCCAAAAGGTTCCGAATTCTGTGTCAGGAGAAACAGTTTCAGAGCGTTAGGGCAGAGATAACATCTTATCCATCTTTGTATCCCCTTTACCTTCAGAGTGCCCAGCATGGAGTAGGTACATAATAAACATTTATGAGTAAATGAATGAATGGATGGAAGAAGAAATATTCATGGGGAAAGCTGTCTGTCATTTCAAGGATTCAGGTTTTAAGTAATTTCCACTCATATTCTGGGGGGGGGGGGGGATGCCATTTGGATAGTTTATTCTAGTCACAATTAAGGAATCCTGACCGCCTGCTGCATGTGGCAAGTTCTTACTTTTCAGCAGTTAAGGATTTCACCTACCAAGTATTAAGAAAAATTCCTCCAGCTCCGAGAGAGACAGAGAGAGAGAGACAGATACACACGAAGATAGTGCTTGTTCTATTTGTTGAAATTCTATAAAAGATCTCTGTTACTGCATGTAAACCTTTTCAGTGACTAATCCAGGGTTCCTCAGCCTCAGTACTATTAACATTCTGAGCTGGCTAATTGAATATTGTCGGAGGTTGAGCAGCATCCCTGGCCTCTACCCACTAGATGCCAGTAGTATATTCCCCAGGTTGCGACCACCAAAATGCCTCCGGAGACTCCCAAGTGTCCCCCTGGAGGGCAAAATTGCCCCATGTTGAGAACCACTGCTTTAATTGAATATTAGAAGGAGACTAGTAATTTTCTTGCATTGTATTCAAAGCTATGAAGGAGGCTTCAAGAAAGAGCGTATGTTGCACATTTCTCTTTAGCTCATTGTTGAGGACATTGGCAGTGACAGCTCTATTTTGAAATGATTTGGTTCACACATCCTCATTATTTTAGGCCAGTTTTCTCCTTGGAACAACTTTATCTTTGGAGATGCAAATCCACAAACTCTAAGCATCCTTTTTACACTTACTGTGATCTTCTACACTGATTCAGCACTGACTTCCACTGCTAAGTAGTTTTATTTAACAATTAAAAAAATAATATATAGACTCACTTTAGGAACACTGTACAAGTCCATAATATAGTGTTAGCGCTAACTGAATGTTTTTTGTTTTTTTTGTTTGCTTTTTTGAGGTACCGGGGGCTGGGGATTGAACCCGTGACCTCGTATGTGGGATGTTGGCACTTAATCCCTGAGCTACATCGGCATCCGTGAGTTGGTTTTATTTGTGTTTTGCTTGTTGTTTGTTTTTTTGCTTTTTCAAGAGGCACTGGGATTTAAAAAAAAAAAAAAAAATATATATATATATATATATACACACACACACACACACAAATAACATTTTTGTAAGCAAATGCACATATATGCATATATATTTATATATCATTTTACAAATATTGGTATGTATTGTGAAAAATTGATTTTTACCCACAACAAAAAAATAAATAAATAAAAAGAGGCACTGGGAGCCAAACCCAGGACATCCCATGTGGGAGGCAGGAACTCAACTGCTTGGGCCGCATCTGCTCCCTGAATGGTTATCTACTTCAAGATTTTAAAAAATTATCTAAGTATGCCCTGCACTAAAGTAAAATGTAATAATAGCTTTGATGACATCCTACCTTAAGGCTCTGGCCCGAGAAGGAAATTTAGCATTGTTTCTGGAATCTACTTCCTGGCATCTAAAGAATATACTAGTAATTCCTTTTTTTGATTGATTTTGATGTCATCTATTTTCTTCCTTTTAGTGCATGAGGATTTAGCATTACTAACATCCTCTCACTTCTGCTCCTCCATATTCTCAATATAAATATAATTTTTACTCAAATCAATTGTCCTTGTTTAAATGGTGATAATGTAAGTATCACTGACTATAGAGCCAATAGTGTGCCCTGACAGCCTGATTGACATCCTTGTGTTAATGTCTCTTCTCATTTTCCATATCCTTGTGGATATATACATTTTAAACGTTGTTTATTTTAATTGACTGGTGGTTTGAGAGGGCGAGGAGAAAGTATGTGGCCATAACATCGTATTTAACAGGAAGTACTAAAATTATTTTTGAAAACATTTAAAGGATTACATAAAAAGTCTCAAAATTGTATTAGAAGGTAGAACTCCTATTTCACCCTAACCTCTTGCATTTAGCATAAATGAAAACTATGCACTTTTTAAAAAAAAACTTAAGAAACAATGATCAAATGTGATTTTTAGTTTCTCTTAAAAAGTAATTTTTGTACTGTTATTAACACCAAGAAACCAGGACCACCCAGATAACAAAGGAGAGGATTTAAAAAGATGCCCTATTGGCATGACAGATGAAGAAGACACTCAGTGAGAAGAAACGCGGATATAGTAATAAAGCCCACAATTCGGAAATTTGGGGAAGCAAAGTCAAGCAGTTAATTACTAACAAAGCTGGCAACAGTGCTTCTTTTGTCTTGCCCGGTGAATGCACAATTAGCACTTAATATTAAGATGAGGGAATAAACCATCCTATCTATAATCTACTGAAAAAGACCATCTGCTTCTATACATTTTGTTCCCATGCACTTGCCAAAAGAAAGGAACATATTAACAAAATAATAGGCTCTGCGGCGTTAATTGCTGGGTTGTTTGCAGTTGTGCTGTTGCTATTAGAATTTAATAAGCCATTCCTTCTGCTAAATTAATAAGCAGCCAAGATTATGTAATAGTTGCTCTCAGCCGCTAATTCTTTTTCCCATAATTCCTTCCCCTCCCTACCCCCACCCCCGCCTTTTGTAGGCTACGAACGCTGACAACTGCCAATATGTCATCAGCAAGTCTCCAGTCCTCGTTTTCAGAACCACAGACAAACATTAGGAGCAGAACGAATGGATTTAAACTTGGAAGTGGCTATCTCAGGACCCCTGAGGATATATGAGTTTTGTACAGAAAAAGAGAAAAGCAGCATTTGGAATCAGAGGGCAGGTTTTCATTGCATAGTATTAGAGCTATCTTTGAACTGTTTTATGTGGAAAGGGAGAGATGGGGCTTTGGTATGTGCCTTTGGGGGCATGATTGGTCCAGAAGCAGGGCGATTTGGGTAGGGGGGCCTAAAGAAATACAGAAAGCTAGCTGTTTTGTGCCAGCCACTTCCTTTGAATTGCAGTGTGCATTAATCATGCAGGTTAGTAGGGCATTTTCAAAGCAGCATAGTAGTGCTTAGCAAGGGAGGTAGTATCAATTTTTATTTTGCTAAATAAGGGCATTAACCCACACCTCCAAACCTCTATTACATACTATCTTAATTTTTACAAAGACATTTTAACATACAAAAAAAAGGAAGAGCATAATCCCTAATAAAGCATTCCTTTAAATTGATTAAATATAGCTTCACGAAAAATTTAGCGGTTGTTGTTTATTTTACTGTAAGCCATTAAACATTTCTGGCGACTATGTTTGGGGGCCTCTGCAAAAAAGGCATAGACCAACGAGAGCAATTTTCTAGCTAACTTTGTCTAGGTGCGTGGGGTAATGAGCATTCGAGGTGGGAAACCCATGGCTGTTCAAGCAAGGTCATTTAATCCCGTGGGGCTCTCATCTGTTAAAAAAGAGATGAATTGGACTAGATGATTCATCCGTTCTTTCACTCAAAAAAAAAAAAAAAAAAAAAAAAAAAAAAGCCATTATGTGCCAGACGCTCTGCTCAGCATTATAGTTCTTAATCAATCTATCATTTGAGAGTCCTTATCAGTCAACCCGCATATTTATCAGTTGTGTTATATGCCAGGCAGTGGACTAGGTTGGGGATGCAAAATGAATAAATTTCAAGCTGCTGTGATAAACAGAGGCCAAGTGGCAGGTGAGCGAAGGAGCGATTAGTTCTTACAGGGTTTTACTTAGGGTCAGGTTTCGCAGAAGTGCCATTTGAAAGGAAGGGCATTGCAGGAAAAGCGAGTCGTCGGCAAGGCTAAACTGGAAGCCAGGCGGCGAGGGGGACTTCACCGCTAAGGGGAGGTGCTGGTGCAGTCTGGGCTTTTCAGCAGACAACAGACTGTAACCCATCGGGTCCGCAGCACTGATGCGCAAGGCAAGCCCAGTGAAGAGACTTCTGCAAGGCTTGGGCGAAAGGTGCCTGGACTGGGGCTGGAGCAGTGTGGACGGGAAGGAGGGGCCGGATTCCGGAGAGTTTTGAGACTGAATCGTCGCAATAGGCCCACCGAACGCCCGCACGAGCTCCACGAAAAAGCTGACTTCTTGTCCCGCCCCGTCAGCCGCAGCCGCCACAGCGCCCTTGTCCCACCCTCTTAGGGCACGTAAAGCCACCTGAGTTCGCACTCGGCTCCTCGAGGTCGGGCCCTGCCCCACCCGGCGAGCGGTCTCCGCAAAGGGCACCGCAGAAACCCAGCCTCCCGCCCCGCAAGAACGCCGGCAGCCGCCCGCGCGCGGCCCGGAGGCACGGGCGCGAGCGCGCAGGCGCGCCGGCCCCGGCAGCCGCCGCTTCCGGGTCACGTGGCCTGGTTTCCGGCCCACGCCACCCCCGCTCGGGGAAGACGCGGCCAATCGGCTGCCTTGGACTGCGCGGGCGCCGGCGCTGCCTCCGGGGCGGTGGGCGACGGCCGGGCTGCTTCCCGCGCGCCGCCCCGCCCGCTCCTCGGCTCGCCGCAGCGCCGGCTCCGCCCTCGGCCGGCCCCCGGGGCGGGGTCTGCCGGCTCGCCCTCCCCTCGCCGCCTGAGCCTGCCCTTCGCCGAGTCGGTCCCCTCCCCGCGGCAACACGGCTGCTCCTCTTCACCGCGGCGACAGGGGCTTCCCCTTCGCCGCCGCCGCAGCTGCCGGCCGAGCTCCGCCGCGCGCGCGGCCCGCGGCCACGGTGAGTCCCGGGGGGGGGGGGCGAAGCGCCCGAGCCGGACCCCGAGAGGGGGAGAGGGCGGGGCGCCCCCCCCCCGCCGCGCCCCGGCGACCCCCCACCCCGCGCCTGCGGGGCCCGCCACCGGGGCGCCGCGCCCCGCAACTCACTTCTCCCCGCGCCGCGCCAGGCGCCGGCCCCGCGGCACCTGTGGTTAGGGAATCACCTCAAGTTTCGCGGGGCGTTTTCGGGAGGGACCCGCGGTGGCGGGCGGCGGCGGCGGCGGAGGAACCTTGGCGCCCCCTGCGCGGCGGCGGGTGCCATTGTCTCCCCCGCTCCCTGGCCATCGCCTCGCCCGCTCGGGCATCAGGGCGCGGAGTGTGGCCCCGCGAGGCGGCGGCGGCGGGAGCCGAGGACCTCTGGCCCCCGGCCCCGCTCCGGCGCCGAGCCCATTGTTTTTAATGCCTACCTCGAGGAATTGCGGTGCCCTGTGATTTGCGGCAAAATCCAAGCCTTGGTTTTTACCAAGAGGGAAGAATACTTGTCCCTTGCGTCCTGGTGTCGTCCCGTGGGGGCTGCTTGTTTTAAGGAGCCTAAATGTGTTCGCCCTCTAGCACGGTAGGGCGCATACAGGACTCTGAGCCCATACTCCTCTCCCAAGCGAACCCCCATCCCTCCTGGTCACCAAGATCTAGGAACACGGGGTCCGTGCTTTTCCAAGTTCTGGCAGCGGCTTGGCATTAGATGTCCACTTGGTGCTTCACTTGCTCTCCGCTTCCAGTGCCGCTGTGTACAGACAGGTTGATAGCGCCGACTAACCTTTGTATATTTTGTGCCAGTGAAGCATTTTCGGTGAGATAAAATTGGTCTGGGCCTTAAATCATTTTTAACTATAAAGTTAAGTTGGTGCATCTTAAATTTCCAAATACCTTGTTGGTGCTTTTTTGTATTATCTCAAAAAGTGACAATACCTTAGCGACTTTGGAAATTAAGGGCCCATTTTATTCTGGCTTGGTGGTGTAAATTCCCCCCTCCCCAGGTTCCAATTCAAGACGGTGTAGTGAATGTTAAAAATCGGGCTTGAATTATTCTTGCAGTAACACTATTAAAGGAACTTATAATAGTAAAAGAAGAAATAATACCTGCCTGAATTCTACCTTGCTGTTTAGGTAACTAGTTGAATCACAAGAAGCAGTCCTTAAAAATTAAACATGTAGACTAATCAACACATTGATTTGCAGATTCTAAACAAGTATACACAAGACCGTGTAAGTATAAATAAAATACACTCAAAATCAGCATCCATTCCATCTGTACATACTATATTCTATTGTTTTAAATGAACTATTTCCTGTAATGTCTTTGAATGTGTGTAACTGATTAGTTTTGGCTTTTTAAAGGTTTATATTCTCTTTTATGTTACGTTAACTCAGTTCTTTATTGTGTGTATATTTATGCTGGACTTTTAAAAAAAGAGATGAGAACAAATCCCTAAAAATCAGGCTTTTATTAAGAAAAATGTAATTTGCGGGATCTTTTTTTGATTTTTGATTTTGCTTAAAATATACTAACATAAACTAAAGAGAACTTTCTAAGTGAAAGTAGTCCTTCCATGAGAAATTTAGCCTGGAACTAGAATGGCCTCAGGGTGAAAAATAGTAGTCTCTTGTTTCTTTCAAATGTACTTAAGCAAATTGATGTGTACAATACTCTTTTCCTGCATAAGAGTGTGTGGAATGTATAGCACAGGTAGAAAATGGTTTCTTAAATTGCAAGAATTATTTTTTTCTTCAAAATTTCCACTTCAACTTATGTTTTTTTTTCCTTTACAATCCTTTCCAAACTTAAATGGACCAGAGTAGGGTGAGTTTGCAATAGGTGGAAGATCTTTCTACAAGAATTTCCCGCTATTTTAATTGGCATAGAAGTATTGATGGCTCCGAATCATTTGTCAGTTAAACGGCCCCCCCCTCAAAGTTTCTCTATAAAACATGTAATTTTAACACTAACTGTTGAATCAATGTAACCTTGGTTTTATTTGTCTTAACAGATGCAGTTTATGTTGCTTTTTAGTCGTCAGGGAAAGCTTCGACTGCAGAAATGGTATGTCCCACTGTCAGACAAAGAGAAGAAAAAGATTACAAGGGAACTTGTTCAGACTGTTTTAGCACGTAAACCTAAAATGTGCAGCTTTCTTGAATGGCGAGATCTGAAGATTGTTTACAAAAGGTATACTTTTTTTATTTATCGGGACATTGACATAGCAGAGTCAAATGTTAGGTCATTTATTATGTGGAAATTGCTGTCCTTTGAGAGATGACATTTATAAATGATTAATAGAGATGCAGATGAAATAAATGTAAGGTGAAGCTTTGTATTTTTAAGATAACTGCTTTTTTGATTGATGACCTAGGTTAAAATCAAAATGTTAAAATCAGGAAATAGTTTACCTAATTATGTAATTAAATACATAAATGATTATTATGCTAAATCATCTTTTTTAAAACATTCAATGAATTCATTTCTTTACAGGGGTAAAAAGGGTGAATATTCTAAATTGTGTCAGTAATCGTCTTAATTTCGACAAGCTCCTCCTTACAAATCTGTAAAATGACTGATATTTGACATGCCTTTTAGAGTCTTAATCATTTATAAATACCTTGGGTACGTAGACCTTTTCAGTTATAAATATTTTAAAACTTTGTGTATATACAGGATCTGTTCTTTAGTAGTGTTTATTAATTTGAACTATAATTATTTCCATGGTGGAAGTGTTATTAGATACATAATTTTGCTAAGGATCGATTTTTAAAAATTTGCAAAATGTCTCATAGATTGCCTTTTAAAACTAAAAGTTTTTTTTAAAATGTTATCTTAAATATCTATTACCTGGAAAGTAGTATATTCTTCTCTATTAATATCTGAAACTCTTAATACTTTAAAGAACTTTCTCAAGATTGTACTAAGCAGGTTAAAAGAAGTATAATTTCTTCTTTTACAGACTGGTTTTTGTGGGGGGAGGCGCATTTACTTTGTTTCTTCCCCATTGCTGTTCCCTTTGGAATAATGTACTGAATTTAAGATAAGAGAGTTTCTGCATATAAACCACCTCTTGTTTACAAGGTGTTGGGGGGAACTAATAGTATGTGATGCAAGGAGGGTTGAAGAGAAGGCTTAGTTTCTTCTCAGCTTCCCTTTATTTCACACCAAGTATAGATGAGTTGTTTTTGTTTTTTTATTGTGAAGTCAGGGAAAGAAAGGGAGATTATAGGACATCGGGGATTTTTTTTTAATACTATAGACTCCTTTCTAACAGAATGGCTCTAATCATCTTTAGGGTACTTTGTATTCAGTGTTTGGTTTAATATTTGTTGAGAAAGATCATAGCAAAAATCATAGACTTTTAGAGCTGGGAGGTATCTTAAAATAATACAGTCAAGTGAAAATTTTTTAAGCTTTTTTCATAGAACCTTAATAAATAAAACAAGTAGAAGTGGCTGCTCTTATGAGATCAGGAAAGTGAGGAGTGACTTGTCCTCGGTCATACGCTGGTTAGTGGGGCTAGAAATCAAATGTTAATCATGGAGGCAAAGGTTTTAGACAGGGGTGAAAGAAGATCAGATTTATATTTCTTTCAAAGCTCATTGCAATAATAGGATAATGAAGGTGGGATGGGTCTGAAACTGGCCCCTGAGAGATCAGTTAGGAGACCATATTAGAATTAGGTCCTAAGACTGTGGCTATGGGCCTAGCACGTGGAAAGGACCGCTAGTACAGAGATAAATTTGATAATTTTGGTAAGACTTGAATACTGCTAGAAGCTGAGAGGGCAAGGAAGGAAAGGGAAGGGTGGGATGGTTTCCACATTTCTGGTTTGCCTGGCTGGGTAAATGCTGAGCTAGAGCACTTGGCTCATTTTTGGACAAGTTGACTCTGAGATGCCTGTGTGATTTCCAAGATACCTAGTTTCCTGGTGGGGGGTGAGCATAGGTGTGGAAGTCTGGGGAAAAAATTAGGCATAAAGCATTAGAATGCCAACATTTGAGCGGCAGGCAAAGGAGATAAAAGAAAGGATGTGTTCAGAGTTGAATGAGAACCAGAGAGTCAGCAAAGTCGAGGAAAGAAAGAGAGTTTCAAGAATAACATCATCAGTGCCAAATGACACGTAAAGTTCAATTAAAGTAAAGCAAGAATCCCTTAGATTCTACAGTGAGCGTTTCATGAACGCCCGTTGCCAGAACATCTTCAGTGGAGTAGTAGACAGAGCTCTCGAAGTAATGAGATAAAGTGGGAAGAGGTGGAGAAATTTAATCAGCAAATGTAGACTATTTCGGGGAGCTTTGCTGTGAAGGAAGGGAGGAGAGCTGGTAACCACCTATAGACAACACCCATAGGAGTAGGGGACAGGGTTAAAGAAAACCCAAAAGGTGGGAGGGATTTATGCTTAGTTCTGGATAGGGAAAGGAGTCCCCCGTGTGGAGGAGGAAAATACCAGCAAGGGAATCAGCCCCACGAATCAAGGTTTCTGCCGCTGAAGGAAAGGGTCTGTTAAACTGACAGGAAAGCCATGGATCGCGTTCCTGCACACAGCACTCAACGTGTCCCAAGTTGGGCCACTGCTTTTTCTTTTAAAAGCTATAAAGAGTAATTCAACCTGACAATGATACTTGCATCAAGCTCCTTTATGTAAAATGTGAACCTTTGTTTTTAATAACGTTATTGAGATTGACATACATAGATGGAATTTATCATCAATAACCAATATTTCTATACACCCTCCCCATTTTGTACTGAAAACCTTATCTGTTGTACTACTTCGCGACATATTTTTTTGTTGATACAAACAGGTGACTTATTTCTTCTAGCCCAGCTGGACGAGAAGACCTTTTAAACAAGAAAATGACTGTTTAGCTTCTGAGAAATTCTGAACTAGCACTTTTGCTGGTCATGGCAGCAAGTGATCTTTATGTCTTCGTTATGTTGTCTCATCCACATTCTTCATCTTGAGTATTTCTCATACATATTCCCCCTTTTGGAGAGGTAGAGGTAGAGGGGGTAAGGGAAAAAACAGACTACAAAGCCTGGGGCTTGAGTTCTATTCCTTATTTGTGCCTTTAGCTAGCTAGTTTTGTAACTTTGAACAAGTCATTTTGCCTTTGTTTCCTCATCGCTAAATAGATGCTCTTGAAGATCCCTTGACAATAAATAGAACATTGTATGCTTTTTTGATTCCTGTTTTGTGCAGTTTTATGGATATGGCATTAGATTATAAAGTCATTTTAAATTATTAGAAAATACATATGCATCCAAATTACTAGCTTGCAAATTTGTCAGGGATTACTGTATTGATTTTCTTTACTAGCAAAAGAATATTTTATGACATACCAGTGGGTATTGGGAACAGTTTAGCTACATTCACCAGCAGTCAGCTGATATTTGGCTGACTGCAGAGAAGTCATGTGTTTTGAATATAAGAATAGGTACTTTCAGATGTTCTCTAAGTGCCAGTAATTAGAGTAAGCCTTAATCCACTGTGCTAAAAATATCCAAACATACCTTTTTTCTTACTAGTCTAGTATTAATTTTACTTCAGATTTAGACTTACAAATATGCATTAAAAGAACAAAATGAGCTCACTATTGAATTGAATTTTTAAAAACCATTTGGTTCTAAAAATAGGGAGTACACTTCAGGTTCTCTTGGTAGTCTTTTACTAAATCAGTATGACAATTTTTATTTCTCTCTCACTTCAAAGCTCTCAAAATATTGCTTTGAGTATGTGTTAATTCTTACCAGGTACGGGATTATTTTATTTAATACAGTTCTTGGCTGTATTAATCTTGGCTGATTAAATATAAAACTTGGGTTCTGGAGTCAAATCTCTGTTCTAACACTTACCTTAGGCTGTGCAGTTAAGCCTTGGTCTCCTATAAATGTGGTAAAATATCTTTTAGTCTTGTTGTGAGGATTAAAATGGTAAAATAGGCAAAAAGCCTTAGCTAACATTTAGTGCCCCACTTGGAGTGAGGACTCCGTGACCATTAGCTGTTATTATGCTTGTTTCTTCCGTCCCTAAGCTTTCTGGAAAGGAGGTGCATTCTTATAATCCTGATAACTAGATGTTCACCTGCAACAAAGGATTCATTACTTAGATGGCTCTTTTTCCATTCTCAGGGAAAGAAAGCATTTTGATAGTATTACAGTTTTTTTTTTTGTTTTTTTTTTTTTTTAGTATTACTGGATGGTGCTTAGACTTGTCAGTTGTGATAATTTTCTAATTGTTTCTGAATGATTAGTATAATTTAGGGCTTTTGACTAGTGGTTAAGTGCTGCTTCTTTGTAAGTGAAGGCAGTGCTGTGGATGAGGAGCACAGATGGTGCTAGCAATAGATTCGTTTATTTAATAATAGCATTAAAGGAATCTTGAAAATAAGAATAAGGGATTTTACTCAACTGAATATTAGTGAACTCTGTAATGGAATTATTTAGCATACTGTTCATATCAGCTAGTCATGTGGTTTTTATAAGTTTTATGTTAGTTCCTTTAAATCTTTAATTTTCTTAGTTCAGGGAGTCTTAGGTCTCAGTTTCTCCAAATTCAAATTCTGTTTGGAAAGCATGGGTTAGGAAGGGATGGAGAGTTTGAATGTCCCGTTGTCTTTACAAAAAAAAAAAAAAAAAAAAAAAACAGAAACATAGGGTAGAAAGAGGAGGCCATTTGTTAAAGTTGGAGGTGGTACCCTGTTATGTCCTCCACGACTTAGTCCCTCCACAATAATAAATGAACACATTTGAATGTCTGCTCTGTGTAAAAGCGCTTTAAATAACTTTACTGAATGGGAAAGTCAGGTAGAATGAACATGCAAAGTCATACATAGGACAGGGGAGGGGAGTCTGTATAGTAGAGTGGGAAAAGGCCTGCAATTGCGGTCGCAGGATCTGGTTTTGTGCCCTGGCACTAGCACTGTAGACCCTGTACTCTTGGGCCTCGTTTTTTTTCTCATGTGTAATCAAGGATGATAGTACTTGCTGGGAAAAGATCAAATAAGATGAAATGTTTTTGATAGTGTTGAAATGAATAATAGGGTATTATATAAATACTAGTTATTTTCATGTTGGAGAGCAAGAATTAATGAAATGCCCATATTGGAAATCCTGAAATGCAGATTGTGTGTTTGTCTGCATATTATTTTACATTAATGCTGTCAGCAGTAATTGCCTGTTGTGTTTTTTAAAAATCATTTGTGCTCCTCAGTGAAAATTGACAATCTTAACTGACACTTTTGTTTAGAATGACTTCGATGTTTATTCTATTACTTTTCAAAAGCCTTAAACATACTTGAACCATTTAAGGTGTTCTTTTAATCCTCAAAGGAACTCGATCCTCACTTGCTGTGCCTCAAGGTTGCTCATTTAGCAAGTTTGGCTTCCTTGGGTCAGTCATAACCTAGTGCCGTGATGCTGGAATTCTAATTTGGAGAAGAATATGAATGCTTTCCTAACTATTCCTTCTCCAAGGATAAACAGCCTAAACTTTAGTCCAGAGGTATAGAACTTGGAAGATTTGAGGACCGGTCTGTTTCCCTTAAGGGACAGGAACTTTCTGTTCTCTTTCATTAACTTCTGTAATAATGTAGAACTGTTGTTCTTTTCTTGGGGTTTATTCCACAGTCCTAGAAGCCTCCTCGTTTTGGAATTAGAAATTACCATGTGTGAGACCAGGATTCTGTCCAGATCATTAGACATCCTGGGCTATACCAGTATGTGTGTATTATAGAAAATGAACCACATTTTTTTTTTTAGTAATTTTTTTTAAGGAAGTACCAGGGATTGAACCCCAGGACCTTGTACATGCAAAGCAGGCCTTCAACCCCTGAGCTACACCAGCTCCCTAACCTCATTTAAAACCAGTGCTCTGCTGGTAGAAGTCAAGATAGCAGTTGTGTGTGTGGGGGGGGCCGATGAGAGTGGAAGAGGGAATGAACTACTGTGTGGGTTCACTTTGAAAAGTCATTGAGTGGTACATTTTATAACTTGTGTTCTTTTCTGGGTAAGTTCAAAAACATTGACCTCACATTGACAATATCTTTAAGTCCTTCAATTGGAGGGTTAATTTTCTTCCCTGTTTGAATTAATCATGAAAAGTATTTTGCTTTAATTAAGTAAACTTAAATACCTGGGTCAGCTATGTTTTAAAGTATTCATAGAGAGGAGCCTGAAAGAAAGAATAGTAAAGTAAGTTACTATTTCTAGGTGGTATGAGTGAGTGATTTGTTTTTCTTTATGCTTGCCTGTACTTCTCAAAATTTCAAGTGTTTATTACTTTTGTACTCTAGAAGAAAAAGAATCTGTACTGTTGGAGAAGAAATAAACTGTATATGTATAAGCATGAGCTCTTTCACAGTAGTATGTGAAAAAATACTTAGAAAACACAATTATAGGGTAAAATTATTTTTCCACATTTATATTTTATTGCAGATATGCTAGCCTGTATTTTTGCTGTGCTATTGAGGATCAGGACAATGAACTAATTACCCTGGAAATAATTCATCGTTATGTGGAATTACTTGACAAATATTTTGGCAGTGTGAGTAGTGTTTTGTTTTAAGAAATTAAATGCCATGGTATTTTTTTTTTTTTTTTTTAATTTATTTATTTTCTTTAATGGTTTATTGTTTGGTGGTTTGGGAAATGCTGACTTTTTGAAAGTAACTGTGTGAGGGAAGAAATGACTCTTATTTTCTTGTCACTGTGCCTATTCAGTTAACTGCCAGAATTGCTTGACTCTATAGACCTACTTATTTAATTATAGTGATGAGAATGAGATTTAAAAATGGTGAAATAGAAAGGAGTCTGCAAACATTAATATTCCAAAAGTATTTAGATTTGGTTAGCAGTCATAATCATATTGCCTGGGAAATACGTGTTTAAAGGATCAGTTTTTATGGGTAGAAAATTACTAATTTGTCCATGCTGGGAGCCTGCAGAGTCAGGTCTTCTTTACCTTGTAGGCATTGTGTTTTCAAGTACTTGAGATTTGAAAATTAAGTTTACTAAATCAATGATCCCTAGTTAGTATGATTGCCATTTTTAGAAGGAAGTAGATTGATTCGCTCTGGTCAGATTTTATTTACCACTTGATAGTGGTGGATAAGTATCTTTTGCTTCCTTAAGTTTTAACAGTATTTTTTTTCTTTTCTTTTTAGGTGTGTGAACTTGATATCATCTTTAATTTTGAGAAGGCTTACTTTATTTTGGATGAGTTTCTTTTGGGAGGGGAAGTTCAGGAAACATCCAAGAAAAATGTCCTCAAGGCAATTGAGCAGGCAGATCTCCTGCAGGAGGTAAGCTACTAGTTCTCTTGACTAGGCGCTAGCATGGTTTGCTCTTACTAGGGAAGCCTCAGTTTCAGAAATTACTCTGAAGCACGCTTGGCATGTAGTGTCCATGTGCAGTTCATTATAATATGTGTTCAATCACATCACCTCACTTCTCTGTGAACGGATAGTTCACACTGGAGATGGTCTGTAGATAAGGGCTGTCCTTATTGTTGAGCAGTTTTGGGAGCCCAAACTATTATTGCCTAAACCTTTAGTGGACAGACTATTTTATTTTAAGAAGGGAAAAGATTTATCAAAGGTAGCAATAATTTGAGAACTCTGACCATTGTTTTGAATGACTTGAGAGACCTCCTTTTTTTATTAGTGCAAATAATCAGGAGTTGACTGTGAGATTATAGCATTTTCATTCCAAATTGATTCATATTTTCACTTCATGTTCAGTGAGTAGCCAAGCAGATGATGAGTGTTTTATAATTAACACCTTTTGAAGAACCCTTTAGTTCTGTGTTGGCAGCTTACTTATATTTTGTTTTTCTTATAACCACATTCTGTCAAATCACTCCTGTATCCTTATCTTACTTAGATATTGCTAGAACCATAATAAACCCCCTTCCTGTTCTAATTGTCACAGTTACCCTGATTTAATTGCATATTTGATACTTATGGGCCTTAGATTTCTGAAGTTTAAAATTTCACAGGCTACTTTTTTCTAAAATCTTAACCATATCTTAATGCAGGTACCGAGTTGAATTATGCTTTAGTGGTAATTGTAGTTTTTATCTTGTGGAGAGTATAGCATGAGAAGGGGTTATAGTGAATACAGAAAAAAAAATGTAGGATGTTTTCATTAAGGTAATTGTTAAATATATATATAAGGTCTTGAGTATTTTTGAATCATTGATTCATTTTCTAGAAGCATTGGAAGTATGGTTTTGTATTTCCAGTTTATTTTAGCTCTTCCATGTTCTTTACGTATTATTATTAAGGGAGACTTTAAATCCAATTTTTCAGCATTTCTGTTTAAACAGAAATGTCGGGTTTTCTCCATTATAACTTCTAACCATTGGCCTCTACTGGGAGAGGGGGAACCACTCTCAGGTAGTCCCTATGTATCAATTAATTGCAAACATGTCATTTTGCAGACTTTTATTTTAACATCAGGTGTGCTAGCTACAAAGCTCATTCTACTGTGGTAAAATTGGTTTTAAAGTTAGTGCCTCCATATTTATTTTGCTGTTCACTAACCAGACTTCCAAAAACTAGGATAAGGAATTGGGAATTTTTCCTATTTGTCTCTTTGATCACTTTTATATTCGTTATTACAGAGTATATTACATTCTTATCAAAACCTGGTATTTCCTCCAAGTTCATCATTCTCTGATTGATTATATTTGCTTTAAAACAGTTCTAAAGTTACTGAAATTTGGCTTTTAATTTTAATGGTTTCTTTTCTGGAGAGTAATGTTTAGGGCACTGATAACTCCTTTGCCTGGATTTTTTTTTTTTTTTTTTTAAACATTACTGGGAAATTGCTGTAGACTTTATTATGACAAAATATGCGAACTTTGCCTAATATTGCGTATTTAATGTACTAAAGGACAAAGTTATAGGTGCATATTTGTGTGTAGATGTGTACATACATATACATTGCGAGGAATGCTAAGTACTATCTCCCTTTTTGAAGTAATATTTTTATATCTTTAATCGGGAAAAATAGGAACAGGATTAGAAGTACAGGATGACTGTGGTCCTGTGTAAAATTATCTTTACCCCTTCCTACCTTTGATTTTTAAAAAATCTTTTTCTGTTAATTACAGTTTCTTGTGTTTAGAAGAGAGCTTTGGCCCTGTTGTTCATCTATGGCTACTTATACAATGTTTGTTTTGTTACACAAACCAAAGTAGAGCCTCTGTTAGTGCATTAGACGTTTTCTATTTAGTGGCCTAGATGAACCGTTTTTGTTAATTTAGCCCTTTGGGTCTTGAGGCGGTGGAAGGTGGTTGGTCCATTCTGAATTTAGAGTGAGTTAGAATACATTGCAGGTGAGGGCCTTTACAATGGAAGCCCACTAAAATTCCGCATGGGGGAGCAAGGTTGCAGATTATTCTGTTCCCATTGTCAGCATACTGTCAGAAGAAATCCAGGGATGATAGGATGCTTGTTTCCTAAACTAGATTCATTTATATGTACGTGAGCCATGATTACATCTCTGGGAGAGTATTTGAATATTATGTTCAAAAATAAAAGGAACAAGATGAGAAGAAGTACTCCACAAACTGCTGGAAGTTTTTGTTATGGATATCATGACAGCAAACAACATTGCCTTTTGCTGTTTATTGAGCACTTATATGGGAGGCACTGTGCTCAGAGGTTTGCCTCCAGCACTCTGCTAATCCTCAGGAACTCCTGTGAAAAGTTTACAGCTAGCTTTTTTAACAAATGGAAGAAGTGGAGGCTCGGTGAGGGTCCAGTCATGCATGCTGTGGGGCCACCCAGTTAGCAAGTTAGCAGCTGGCAAAACCAGGCTTCAAACCCAGTTCTGCTAGGCTGCAGAGCTGGCTGGAGCTTATCTGCTGTGCTCTTCTCCCCCACTCCTGTATGGTCTCGGTATGTGTATTTGAAATGTTCTGTTTCAGATACCCAACTTATCTGTTTCTCAGTAATACAGTAAAGAAACAAATGGTTCTTCCGAGTAGATTTCCAAAGACAGATGCCATTTTTACTTTTTAACCTGGGAAGTTTCATTATCAGTGGTTAAAATTTTTTATTGGATGTATAGCTGTAAATAATACTTTGCAAATAATTTCTTGGAGTCATCAAAATGCCTGGATCTAGAGTAGCTTCTTTTGGTCTTATCGTAGGTTGGGGATTAGTATTAATTTAGTCTATGTCATGAAATGATTTTGCTTCTAAAATTGTAAGTCATTTTCTATAGCTGTAAAGATATTTATCTAAATGCAGCCTTAAGTTTATAGAAGTCCTAATTAATTGAATTGAGTTTTATCTAGCCTTTCATATATCATGATTTTTCTATTTGATATCAGGTTTTTTGCTTGCATTGATTATTTCTGAGCAGCCAAAGATAACTTTGAATTTGTATTGAAAGTATCTGTGTTGGCTTAAAGGTATATGCAATTACAAAATGATTTTGATTTTAATTCCTTTTTAATTTGTGACACAAACTTTTCTATCTTTAAGAATGCTGCTTGCAAGCAGCTGGGGCCTCTCCCCAATATTAGGAAGGGGGAGGAGGAAAGGTCTTAAAAAGGCCTAACCTGGGGCCCCATGCATGTACCTTACCCTACAGCATGCCCGCAACTGTCTGGAGTTGCGTACTGTTTTTCTTTTCTTGTTATTTAATAAACTCTTTACTCCCTTGCCTTAAAAAAAAAAGCTGCTTTTCTTCAGAAAAATCAGTTAACATTTTCCCTTTTGTGGGACCATCAGGCAGTTTGTTTAGCTAGTCCTTTTTATAGGCAAATAGGGCAGATGGTCAGTGAATACCGTAGATTTTCTGTTCTGTTACCATATTACCATCAATAATGAAAAGATAACATAAACATGTATTTAAATAATAATGGCTGAAATATCAGCGGGACATTGTAGTTAAATAGTAAAGATACCTTTTTTATTTTACTGAAGTCTTTTTGTAAACCCGGATCAGTTTTGACATTTCCATACTGATATTCATTTTATTCCTTTTGGTGTGCAGTTGTAGGAATTCATAATCAGGTTTGGGGGTAAAGCCCAGAAATTGGTCCATAATCCAATTTTTAATGTTTGTTGGAATTTAAAACATGATTTAACATGCCACTGCTACTAAGCTTGATTCTTAAATCATTTAAGTGCAACATACCAAGAATGCTAAGTTGATATTCTTTGTAATACTTGGAATATTTTTAACTTAATTAATTTTCTCACCACCAATTATAAATACCTTATTTTAAGCTAGACTTTTTTGTGGAGGTAGGGTGATGCAGTTCAGTTTACTTCGTGCAGCTATAATGACAAGGGAAATATGGAGTGTGTTTTCTTTTTAAAGTCAGGCACTTACCCGTTTTTCTCTGCTGCTTAATTTTATAGAGCCAGAATGAAGAATGGGGAGGTTTGTCAGAGGATATCTTATGATAAAGAGCAGTCTAAGACTTTAGTCCCTTTGACCCCCAGCTTATTTATTGGTAACTACTAAATTTACCATTTTTTGTGGCATGGATAAAATGGAGTGTTATGCAAAGACTGTTGCACGTGAAATGATGTCAAGTCCTTGCTTGATCGAAGAAGATCAAATAGTTATATACTGGGTGTTGGGCTTTAACCCTCAGCAGTAGATGCATGATGGTGTTGATCAGTGCTTTGAGATGTGTTAACCTTTCTTTTTTATACTAACAGCATCACTTTGAAATTTGTGGGCGGTTTTCTTTTGAGCTTTGTTTGCTGTTGGTATTGTTTCTCACTAAAGTGATTTGTGAAATGGAAATAAGTGAGATACCAAAAGCAAGCATTAAACTCATGAATTTGCTTCTACTTCAAGATGATCCACTTTATGAATATATTTCCTGGATTTGCAGTTGTTAATCCTCCTTGGCTAGAAAGTGGTGCTCTACAGAGAATTAGTGCTGCTAAACTTGATTTATTTTAGTGCCGGGGACTGCATGATACAACTTTGCACTATGCAACATCTTTGTGGAAGTAATAATAAATCTCTGGGACTCCCCAAAAAAATGGAAAGGTAAGAATCTTAGGAGAAAAATTATTTTAAGTAAATAAGTATTTCTTGAATTATTTAATAAGCCTTTTAATGTGAAGTTTTGGGGGGTTTTTTTTGTTTGTTTGTTTTAGTCAAATCTTGCTAATTAAGAATATTTGAGTAGGTTAGTCAAACTCTAGAATATCTTAAATTGTTTTGAAACAATTGGATGCTTTCTAATGTAAACAGTAATATCATCTTAACAGAAGATGTTTACCAAGGCATTTTTATGTTGTAAATCCTCTTAGGACTGAACAAATCTTCCTTTTCACTTTACATTTCATAAGAAACAATATCCTCGGCCACTGGTTTGCATTATTTTATTCACGTTTATGTGTTTTTGAGCTTTTTTTCTTGGTCTGATTTTTAGAATTTTGAGGATTTCTCCCTGCTGTTTCCTTTTTATCTCATTTTGAGCCAGCTCTTGCTACTCTGGGTACTTGTAAGAATGAAAAGTTGGAATACCTTAAAATACGCAGTATTTAATTTGGAGTAACTTAAGATATGTGGTAACTTTTGATTATCAAAAGTTTTCGACTAGAACCCACAGGATTTTATATCATGGCCTTGTATACACATGTAAATTTTTTTTAGAAAGATATATTAAATACTTAACTCTTATTTCTTGTTTTACAGTCGCAAATTTTCTTTTCTATTTTTAAATGCTGATCCTGACCTACTCAATTGAATTCATGACCCTCCCTATGATTGGAACCTGAAAAGGTAGCTGTTCATGGAAAGTCAGCTGGGTTTTAGATAATTAGTAACTTATTCTGAAGCATCAGTGTGGTAAGATGCTGAAGCACTAGCACAGATCCCAAAATGCATTCATAGTCTAGTGCAGAGGTCGGTAAACCATGAGCCAAAGCCCACTGCCTATGTTTTAGGGTCTTGCGGAGCCTCGGAATGGTTTTTACATTTTTAAAGGGTTGTTAACCCCACCCCCAACCCCACCCACCCATAGAAGAATGTGCAGTGGATGCCTGTTGTGCTCTGCAAAGCCTAAACTATTTACTGTCTGGCCCTTTACAGAAAAGCTTTGCTGGCCCCTGGCCTAGCATCCAGTTCACACCAGTGATAATGCCTCATTCTGATCAATTTAGATCTCACATATGGATCTAAGTGAGGAGGCACATTTTGAGAGATTTGGATAGACTAAGGAAGGTGGCTCAACAGATTTGTGGAAGGTGCATAGCTAATAAGGATAGCTAATATGGTAAATGCCAGAGTAAAGTGTTTAAATTATATCAAACAATTAAAAGTTGTATGGACATTGACAATGATGTCCTTTAAAGAACAGTTCAAGGAACTGGCTCTTTACCATAGAAGAGACAAGACTAAGGGATCATATATTGATTTTTGAATTTTTGAAAGGCTGTCATAAAAGCACTGCAGGCCAGAGAACATGAAAAAAAAAAAAATAGAAATAAATCATTCTTTCTTTGGAAGGCTCTCAATGTGAGTAGTTGGTTCTCCCTAAATAATCCTTAAATCTAACGTAATTCTAATTAAGCACTTCCACTTTTGAAATTTAATACGGTAATTCTGAAGGTCATCTAGAATAAACATGCAAGAAATACCAGAAAAGTTCTGAAAAAAAAAAAAAGAAAAAAGAAGGTGGGGGAGACTACTTCTGACTTAGATGTTATTCATATTATAGGACTGCAGTAATGAAAACAGTATGGCATTGCTATAGGAATATACAAAGTAGGGGAATCAGTTGAAGGAAGATGGATTTTGTAGTAATAGATATTAGGATAGATTGCCCACATTGAGAAAATAACAACTTGGATCCCTATCTGATTGCTATATGCCAATACAAATGCCAGGTGCATCAAAGTTTACAATTTTTAAAAATTGTCATAAAAGTACTAAAAGAAAAAATGGTGATTATTTTCATAACTTTGATATGGAAAAGCCCTTTCTAAACATGACATAAAACCTAGAAGCCATAAAGGAAAAATTCAACAAACAAGAATGAGAAACTTCTATATTGTTAAACTAAGAAGGCCAGTAGTAGTAGTAGTAGTAGTAGTAGTAGTAGTAGTAGTAGTAGTAGTA
>JAKSZT010049875.1:241232-270721 GCA_026826555.1 Tolypeutes matacus | reverse complement strand
TAGTAGTAGTAGTAGTAGTAGTAGTAGTAGTAGTAGTAGTAGTAGTAACAACATAAATTTAGAAAACAGCTAATGGGAAAATTGTTGCAAAAGAGTTTTTGACACACTAATATTCTTTATGTATTAAAGAGCTTTCAAATCTTACAGAATTTAAAGAACAACAAATAGGAAAAGACAGAAAACATGAGTCAGTCAGTCAGTCACGGAAGAAAGAAAAACAAATGGTCCTTTTATTAAAGGATTACAAATAAAATGTCAAGGAAAAAAGAGTGGAGAGCTAACTTCAAATTACATTTATATTTATTCTCTTTTCATTAAATGAAACTTCTAGAAAGAGAATCAGGAGACTTGGTTTTCAATTTTGGTTTCAATACCACTAGTTTACTTAAATACTTTGATGATTTCTGAGGTCTCTTGCTCAATTTAACGCTGTGGTTATTAAACAGATGTCTCTTCTGATCTCAAGACTTAAGCCTTCATATACTCATTTTCATTACAGCTTTCTCAGATGCTTTTACTTTTTGAGTCATAAGCCTTGCATGATGAATATCTAGGAATTTTTAAGGTGATGGGATTTCTTAGAAAGGGAGGTGGTTTTGAGACCAGATGTGACTGATTCCTCTTTACTGTGTTTAAATATCCTACATTTTCCATGGCTGGTCCTTTTTGCAGGGGATTGAGAAAAAGATTATTTTTTGTATGAAGGAAAAGGGAATATGCATCTAGACTAAACGGAAGAAGCTAATGGAGAGAGAGATGCAAAACATAGAGGATTAGAATAAATGGAAAAGTGTATTGGGAGAGAGGATGGGAATGGAATCAAAAGCTGAACTTGGGCAAGAAGCAATTTTTGGTGAGTTGGATGAGTGAAATTGAGAAAGTTGAGTTAGTTGTCTTGGCCTTGAGAAACTAGGTCATCTCTGGGAGAGCTGCTAGGGACTGGGGAGAAGGAAAGGAGCAGGTAACTTGAGGAAAGTGTTGGGGTTTGGAACAGATCTAGTGGGGAGCCACTTATTGATGATAAGCAAAAGGACTGCCCAGGATTGAAGGCCCATTTCAGGTGGGAAATTATAAATATATAATCTTTATTCAAAAAATAGGTCTCTGAAGAATCTGTACAAAAGGCAACGTATGGCTTATCTTTGTGTAATGCAATAGGAATTAAAATTATTTTTTCCCTCTATTCTGTCGTTTGTTCCCACTTAATCACTGCTGTTCTTTGTATTGAGAAACTCATAGTTGACTGGGTAGTAAGACATGATTATTTTCAGCAGGTTATCAGGGGAAGAGAAAGAAGGTATGGACCTCATCCTGCACAGGGTCCTTGGGTGCAGTGACAGACTACTCTCGCCCTCCCTGATTCTGAACTAATACAGGATTTTCTGGGACTCAGGTCCTGTGGTATAAGGGTCCAGAATATAATCCACTATAATATTTTCTTGGTATAAGAGAAAAAAAATGACTTGGTTAATTATGAGCATATCTATCATATAGCTAAAAATCAAACTTAAATATCAAAAGGCCATTAAAGCCTTTTCTTTATAGTAGGACTCTTCAGACCCTAGGAGTCTAAATTGGGGAATTATGTAAAACAGGTTATAGCAATTTAAAATTGGTAGAATATTATATAGATATATATATTTATAGCACATTCAGGTTTCTTTTTATTTTCTCTTGAAGGATATTTTTCCAATGAGGACGTTTTCTCACTATGAAAAAATATTCTTCACAATTGATGGATGATAATCCCTTGTTTGAGTATAGTAAATAGGGATCATTAGCTATAAAGAATAGTTTGGCTTTTTAAAAAAAAAAAAAGGAAAGAAAGAATAGTTTGGCTGATCGTAAGCCCTTTTCTTTCCTAAAAGCAGTAAAAGGTCTGTCAGATAGTGGTAGAGATTCCCAGGGCTGTCCCATTTGAGAATTGTTTGTTCTCTTTAATAACAGATCTCCTTTGGAGAGGAGCTGCTGCAAACTGGACCTCAGCCCTATTTGGAATTGACCTCTTTTCTCTTTTAGCAGGCATTAAGCTGTCCAGGGCTGGTGTTTACCTGGTGTGATATGAAATGATACCATGGAAACAAAAAGATGAAAAACAATATAAGGGCTCAAAGAATTGGTATTATTTAAAGTGAAGGTTATTTGACAGGCTTAACCTTCTCTGGTTCTCTCTACAGAAAACAGCATATATATATATCACAGCAAGAGTTCACTGGGTATAAGAAAGTAGGGAGTGTTAACTCTCACTTGACCACTCAAACTGGCTGTTGAGGAAAGGTTGGGGGTTTAATGTATTACTGATATTATTATTTTAACACACTGTTTTATTCTGTGATTCTATTCCTAGTGGGGAAAGAAAAGGCAAGTATCTTTTTAAATGTTTAGGAATTGAGGGTTAAAATTTCACTGGTTTTTCTCTTCAGACGCTTGTATTTGATGGCTGTGTAATGTTAGAGCTCTGGTACATATTTCTTTAGAACAGTTTACATGACTTTGTAGCCTAACATTTCAGAGTTCCAAGTTGAATAAATATGAAAAGGAGGATGCTTTAAAAACACTCTGTAGTCACTTAGGTCTTAAATAAGTAGTTTTTAACTTTTTGGAGCCACAAACCTTTTGGTGGGGATGTGGAGGGTTGAGAGTCTGAAGGGTCATGGATCCTCTTCCCAGGAAAAAATGTACATGACTTTGCCTCTTAATTTCAGGGCGTTCATGGAGTCCCTAGAAATCCATTTATGGACTCTATGAGACAGTTAAAACCTCACTTCAGATTACCTTATTTTCCTTGTTGATGTCTTTTTAGATAAATTTATAGGCATAAACATTTGACAGGTCTGTTTGGAGAGTTCTGTAAAATCTTATCTTGAGGAGTGAATTTTTAAAAACTAATAGCCTTAGTTTCAAAGTCATATTCTTCTGCCATTATTTTTGTAGCTGAGCAAACAGTTAAAAATCTCCATTGCTATTTAAAATACCAGATGGATAAACTTTTCTGTTTTTTCTTGGTAAAGATTTTCCTCTCTGCTCTGTAAGAGTTTATGGTCACCTTAGGATGTAGGATTTTCATTTGGAGATTAAATTCCTTTACTTTGTGTAATAAAATCCTGATGAATTTAAATACCCGTGGAATGGAGTAGTATTCTAATTGAATTTTCTGTTAACTTAGTGTGTTCTTTGTATAGTATATACTCAGAGAAATACTTTTCTGAGTAAAGATTTTCAGTGTTATTTTAGTAAATACAGGGCTTTAGGATATTGTAAGAGGACGTAGGTCATTATTTGGAATGATTATCATTCGATAGATTAGTGTGGAACTTATAAAAGGTGACTGAATCTCTTGGGCAGTGTTTAGAAGTTAAATACGCAGCCATAAAACATAAAACAAAGCAGCAAAACAAAAACATAAGTTTTCGTTAAGCTTTCTTTACTGCAGTAAATGTTCTACAAATCTTATTGTGTCTGTGTCAATTTGTATACTGTATGTAAGAATATGTGCATTTCTTTTGTAGCCACGTCATGAATATTTTAATGTCCCTGTGTACTAAATGACTACTCGTCGTGTATGCAGAATTTCACAGAGGAAATAGAGAGCTGATATACTTATGAAAGAAAATATCCTCACCCTGGTGACACTGGTTATCTTGTATAATAGTAATAGATTATTTCAGAACCAATACCTTTACAATTGTATTTTTTCCTGTCCCCATCCCCAAGCCTTTTTCTGTTTTATTTTTCATTCTATGTGATCTTGATAAAGCTTATTGTCCACGCCTGATTTAAATTCTTCTTGAGAAAATATGACCTGAACGTTTTGAGTACTATTCATCTTAAACACACATATGTTCTCATTAATCTGTGATTAATCTTATAAGAGGAAATGTTTACCAAAGAAAATATAGCAGAGATGCTAGGGCAAAATAAAGCAGTGCCATAATATGTAGTATGGTTCAGTCTTCAAATGTTGATAGAGTTTTTTTTTAAAAATTAAAACTATATTTGGTATGATTATATGACATTCTGTATGAGCTAATGTTATCGCGTAAAAATGTAATATTTAGGGTAAACCATTCCCAGTTTTTTAGGAATTTTGTAATGCCACATTTATTGTATTCCATTTGTGCTATAATATCAAGTAATCCCTTTAAGAACTATCAGAAAGCTATGTCAAAAAGGTATCTTCTGCATTGTTTTGCTCAATTGTAAGTAACCCTATGAAAGTATCAGTACTGATTTTATTAAATTTTTAATATTCAGTTTAAATACCTAAATACTTAGATTTTGCTCATTACAGTTTATAATATACTTAAGTTTTCATTTAAATACTTAGTGTTTTATTAAACTATGGTTTTATATTTTAGAACATGAAAACCTTTAATATTATTATTGTGAATACTTTTAATAAACCTACAGCATTTTATTTTTAAAAAGTACCAAATAATTCATTGTGTGTATCAAGAGAGGGTAAAGTTTGAGTTAAGTAACGTCATTAAACAATAAATTCAAAAGATGCTCAAACTGACTTGCCATTGAAAGGCCTGTGAAAATACATGCTGACCAAACTTAGTATTAGGCAGTGTACAGATACGTTATTTCCATCCTTGCCATTCTCATTGTAACGCACTAAATTTGAAGCACTTGGATGGGGCTATCAAATGAGAAATTTAGTGGTATTGGGAAACATTGGCCTTTCATTTCCATTTTTTCCTCCATCCCTCCTCCATTCGTTCCCCCCCTGCAGTATGTTATTCATATGGTTTTAATGCTGCATAAATATGCACTGTCTCATGCCTGTTTGCTTTGGATGCTGTGTGCTGAGCTGTAACAAGATGTTGCTTCTTCTGTTATCTGTATACAGCTGCTCGCTTTAGTCATTCTGAAATAGCTTTCCTGGCACGTCTAAAATAAAGGCATTGCATGTACTTTGTCTCATGTGAATGACTTGTCTTCTTTTCCATTCCTTTTGACATGTATTTTACATTTTAGCATTTCCAGCTAATTTTGAGCTACAATTTTAGTGTGTACATGTAAAAATTACATTTTATATGAATTATAAACACATTTTGTTAAAAAAAAAAAACCACAAAAAACTTTAAAGCACTGTTTATACAAGTCTCAAAGGAATAGAACGTGTGAATAATTTTTGAAACTAGGCCTTTTAAAAGGACAAATATTTTAAATATTGCATATTTAATAAGCAACCTGATTCTCTTCAACAAATGCTATATAAGATTCCAGGCAGTGAGCCCGCAGAGGAAATTTGACCAGCCTCCAGGGAATAGTTGTGGGACATTTCTTTTTAGATGGATTAAGTTAAGAATGTCAGCTGTGTAGAATTCAGTGTAAATATCCTTTAATACATTCAAGATTGCATGAAGTTTTAAAAAATTGTCTAACATTAGATGGAAATAATTATCTAAAAATGATTTCCTGTATTTAATATTTAAATAATTAAGATGTCTTCCTCTCAGGGTAGTTAATGCTTTAAAGGCTAAATATTATAAATGAAAGAGCTTGGTATAAGTCACTCTTGGGTGTGTTCCATCAATTCCATTAGACATTCTTTGAAGACCTTATTTTGAAAATGTTGAGACATGCAGATATAAAGAGTACAAGTAACCCTCATGCATTCACCACTCAGCTTCAACACCATCATATTAATCCTGTGTTTATCTCAACTCCTCCCCCCATTTTTGCCTCGGTATCTTGGAGCAAGCCCTAGACATCCTGTCATTTCATCTTCCATCTTCAGTATGTACCTCTAACATAAGTACCTCACCCAACAAAATTAATATTCCATGGGTCAGTTTTTCTTAATTTTCTGGAAAATGTCTTTTTATAATTGGCTTGTTAGAACCAGTTTCCAAACAAGTTTGATGTGCCGCTTAAGTCTCTTTTTAATCTGTAACAAGTCTGCTTTTTGCCTCCTTGCCAGTATTTTTTTTAAGTGGGTCTTTTGTGTTATAGAATTTCCTACATTCTGTATTTGGCTGAGTGTATTCTCATGGCGATATTTAATGTTTTTGTGTTTTTTTTTTTTTTAATTCCCCCATACAAAATTAGATCTGACCCTGGTTAAATTCAGGTTCATTTTTTTGGGCAAGAATATATTTCATACCTCAGACTGCCTTTTTAAAAGAATGAACATAAACCCTTTTTCCCTAAAGCTGATTTTCACCCATTCTTCATCAATACAGAAACATGCTAAAATGTCATCTTGTGAACTTTATATGTAGATTTGGTTTATAATACTAAATACCTTCATTTTTATTTCAACTATGTAATTATTTAGATTTCAACATGCAATTTTAACAGCTAACTTTATGAGCACCATTTCTATAAGTCAGGTACTGAGCCTTATTTAATAATCTCAGCATATGAAGGTAAGTACTATTATCCTTTTCCAGATAAGGAAACAGACTAGAGTTAGGTAATTTATTTAAGATTACACCATGTAGTGTTTTACATAGAATTAAATCTAATGTTCTAAGGATTTATGGTTTAATATAATTGTTCTTTTCCTTGCTTTGTGCTGTACCATGATTAGGATGCAAAAGTAAGTTTTATTATTGGGTATTATAAAATTACATTTTCTCCATTAAAATATAGCATGCCTTTTAATTATAAAATTGTTGCCAGTATTACCAGAAATTTGGTCTACTTGGTACTTTTATTTTGTAACATGCAAAATCAGCCACTTTGGAACAATTTTAAATATTTTTTTCCAGATATGCATGCTTTGTTTTAGCTCCCTTTGAAATTTACAAACTAATATTGGTTGTTATATAGGGCTCTTTGGGCCAAACTGCCTCCACCAAGGCCATTGGTTCCTCTGGGAAGGGGAGCAATTCTGAAGCCTTGCTGCCGTGGAGAGTTAATTTAACTAAAACTGAGTAAAAACTCAAAACATTTTTGTAAATACATGTGGCAAGAAAAGAGCTTGGAAAACAAAATTATGTGAAGAATTGTGAGAACTTGTTTTTTTTTCCTGCTTTCTGTTTGAGGGAAAGGGTTTGTGTTTTAACCCTTGGATAACTTAGCTTTCTCGTATATAATTCGTAGCAGTGGATTTGCATTGAATGTGACTGATTTTTTTGTGTTACAGCAACTGCCTAGCATATTGGTAGGTACTTAGTAAGGATTTAATGAATACTGAAACTATCCTGTGGTCTCAGATGTTTGAGGCCCCAAACCCTAAATAACCACTGGCTATCAATTCCCTTGTAACACCAAATTTTTAAAAATTTTTTCTTCTTTGCTTTCTTTATTCTTTAAAATGAGCATGTAGCACATCCTTCCATGTGAATTTTTCACATTCTCAAGACTCCCTGGATCTGCTTACTAGAGTCTCACATTTTCCCTCCACAGGAAGCTGAAACCCCACGTAGTGTTCTTGAAGAAATTGGACTGACATAACTCTCCTCCCTTGTTGACGACTTCTTGTGGCATTTCCCACACTGTAGCTGTTCACTGCCTTCATGTCCATGCTAGCTAATGGTGTAAGATGTTTGTCAGTATTACTGTGTGCTAAGCCGCTTCATTCAGGCCTACACAAAAACATTTTTTTTTTTTTAAAGGGAACTTTGGTTAATCAAGTGAGAAATTACGGGACTTAAATATGAATTAGAATGCTGCAGGAAAGAAAGACACTGTCTCTGGATAGTTCAAAGTTTGAATGGCAGTTTCTCAATCTAATTATGTGTATGCATGAAAATGACACAGGCAATGTGCATTTATTACATTACTATATTTGACAAAGGAAACCTAAATTACAATGTGAAACCTGGTTTTATGAAACCAAAGATCAGTGCAATATTTCAGTATAAATGAAAATAAAGGGAATTGACATGTTACATAATGAGTGAAAATTTAACTCTATGTTGAGACTTTCTAAAACAAATGTATACCAAAGACACCTATTGGAAGCTACATACCTTAAAAAGGGAATAGATTTTAAATGACTTAATTAGAATGATGCAGTTTTACACGAAAAATTATTTCTTAGGCATTCTGAACCTGGGACGAGGAACATAGGATCGGTTCTTTCATAGTGAGCACTTTTTTTTTTTTTTTTAAGGCCAAGGCACATTTGACTGAGATGAATTCTTTTTGGTTGTAGTCATTTAGTCACTTAGTTGCATTGTTTTGATGCCCCAAATAAAGTGGAAATATTCATTTATCAGGACTTCTTCCTAACAGTATCTTAACAGAAAACGTGTAGGTCTTTTCACAAAGTATTGAGTAAGTCGTCATTTTAAAGCACCATGTTCCTTCTGGGGTGCTTGATAAAGCCAAATTTATTTTTGATTCCCTGTAGTTACTTAGAACTGCAGCAAACTTTATGGTATCTTCCTTCCCTTCTACAGTACTGCCTGGCTATCAGAAGTCTTAGAGAAATAAAAAAAAAAGACACCTTTCATAGAAAAGTGAGAGCTGAATGAGGTAAAGTGGCATTAGCAGGCCCTATATTTTTAAAAGTTATATGTATAATCGTTTCAGTATCACTTTTATACATACTCATAAGTAAACATGTCTTCAGTTTACACTTTCACTTGTATATGCTGGGCTGGATTAAGCTTTGTTGTAATCGTGACCAATATTCAGGCCACACGATCATTGTCTTATCACATCACCAACTAGTTGTAATAAATGTTCAATGTACACCACCACACAGTATTTTTATGTATCTGTTTCCAAAAGTTTGTCAAACTATGGAGAGCTGCTTAAGGAAGAATTAAAAAAAATTTTTTTTTTCAGTAAAATGTTGAAAATTCACCTCCATTTGAATGTGGTGGTTGTTATAAGCACACAAGCTAAATGGCAAAAGAGTTAAGGAGTCTTCATGTACTTCATTAAAAAATGGATTCCATGCTACGAAGAGCTTATCTACACATTTATTTTCAATCAATAAATGCCGCTTTTAAAACCTTGATGTAGTTGACTTTTTATACTCTTTCTGAATGAGTCAAAAAGAACTTGATTCTTCTCACCCCCGACTCCAGGTTTTCCCCATGGAGTGGAGATGCTAGCACATTCACTGCAGCGGATTGGCCCCTGCAGGCTGTACTGCCTAAGAGTATCTAACCCCAGAATCCAAGCTTTGGTTTAGCATGATTAAGTGATCTATCACTACAGATGGGAAATGTTACATACTAAAACTAGGATAGTTAGGAGGGCAGGACATTTATAGGCTTAAAAGCCTCTGAAGTGCAGCTCTTCACTGAGAATAGGCCTGTGGGCCACTGCTGGCAATGTGGACTTGGAATTTTTGTATCATAAATAGTAACTGCATTGTATGTATAAAACGAGAACACCTTAATAAATTTGTTAAGTTCAAGATGGACATTTATTAGGATAAAGGTCCAGGCAGTGGCCTAAAAACCTTGCAGGAAGTCCCCTCCCCTCCATACCATGCTCACCTCATACTGAGTACCTATTACATTAGAGAGAAAAGTCTTTGCATCTCACATTGACTTACATCCTGGCTGTACATAGAAAAGTACTGAAAAACAATTTGGTGACAGTTTAGTAAACACTAGGTAATTACAGAAATTTTCATCATTTTTAGGGTGAAGCAGGCATTAAAATATGGATCAAAAAAAATGTTTAGGGAAGCGGCTGTAGATCAATCAGTAGTGGGGCTCCCGTTTACCATATGGGAGGCCCCGGGTTCGGTTCCCGGGGCCTCCTGGTGAAGGCAAGCCCGCCCGCACGGCGTGGTTAGCTGACCCAGTGAGCGCAAGCAGCAAGGGGGGGATAAATGAATAAATAAAATCTTTAAAAAAAAATGTTTAATGTGAAATATATTCTGGACCACATACTTCATTTATTGACTGGATTAAGAACTCTCCTGTCTTTAATCACTCAAATCCGTCTTTAACAACTTTCTTTTATTTGTTAGCTTTTCAGTATGTTGTGCATCTTTGAAGTCCTTATTCCCAAATGCCATGTTTGGGAGAGTCAAGATCCCAAGTATGCCAGCCAACAAATCGACTAGGAAAACAAAATTTATGGAAACAAAAAGTGATTGCATACCCTTTTTAGTACTCTAAAACAGAAAATGAATTTTAAAAGTAAGAAAGCTGCCCAGCTATTATTGCACAGAGAAAAATCCAATAGGTTATTAATAAAGGGCAAATAAGATTCTTAAGAACCACTGGCCCTTAAATACGGAAGAAACTGTTTGGCTTAGCCAGCAAGTAAAGAAATCAACACACACACTAAAGACTTAAAATAACCCGGTGGTGTGGGAACAGCAGAATTGACTCTACTGTTAATAGAATAACTTTCTTGTTTTCCTGGAGGGCATTTTGGAAATACTTTAGTGTTTCTCTCCCTTGATGTGATGTAATTTATCCTAAAGAAATGATCAGAAATGGGTGAAAGTAAGGAAATCCGTCACAGGATTTTCAATTTTTTGTTTTTTGCACAGGATTCCTTAACAGGGCAAAACTAAACAACTTAACAATCCAACAATAGGAATGTGGCTAAATAAATTGAGAGATCAACACTAAGCAGTGAGGAAAAAATAATGAAAGAATAAGGGGCTTGAAATATGACAATTTTCATGGGAAAAACGCATATTCAGCTGTGGCCATAACAAAAAAAATGTGCACACAGCCAGAAGGAGAAGAAAAAGGCTAAAGCGATGCTCCAGTGTTGATCTGGTTATCTCTAAGGGTTAGGGTCACAAGTGATTTTCGTGTTATTTATACATGGTATGTTTTCTAAGTTTCCTATACTAAACATACCGTTTTTAATTATCAGAAAAAAGCATTATTAAATAGGATTACAGTTTACACAGGGTTCTGGCAGGCTCGCTAACCCACCTGAGCTCCTAACCTGTATCCAAGTACTGAGCAGCCATGGTAAACAAGGTCCATATTCGTTGCAGAACAGGGTTTATTTGGCTTTGGGACTCAGCATGTTTCTGTCTCTACTACCTGACCTCCTCCCGCCGTGGCCCCTCGACCTGGAGGAGCTCTGGCTGCGGCTGCGGCGGCTGCGGCTCTTACTTCTCCGGCTGCAGTGGCTGCGGCGGCCAGGACTCCGGCTCCGGCTCCGGCTCCGGCCCCTTTTTCTTCCTCTACTTCGTGAACTGTGCCTTTCGTGACTTCCTGACGTGTGTTTGTGAGATTTCTTACCCCTGCGACTACTTCTCCTTTTCCTCTCAGATTCCCCATTTCTTTTGTAAGAATGGTCTGAACTAGGACTTCTCCTCCTCCTCGACCTACCATAGTATTCGTCGTGGGTACCCATCCTCTCTCTCCTATCCGAGTTCTTACCAAAGGACAAGCTAGTCCGGTCTGGAGACAAGTATATGTCTCTATTAGCTTCCCAAAATTCATTGTTGGGGTTTCTGAACACATGAAGAAAGTTGCAGTGTTTTCCTCTCGGACACTGTTGTATTTCAAATAAACCTGTAGTGGAATAGTTAAGAAACAGCAGTTACCACTATGTTTTCGGGAGATGATACTTTAGCCTCTTCAGAAGTAAATTTCTGATGTCCAGAGGTGTCAGAACTATTTTCTACTGTGTATTATTGAAAAGGGGATTACATAAATTGATTTTATAGTTTTTGTTGCCAGAATTTTAAAAATATCCAAATGCTCTAACAGTTGGCACTCTGAAAGGTAATAAACCAGAAAATTTAATTAACCAGAGTATCCCATTCCTCCACTGGATTATGGTTCAGAGTACGGCTGAACAAATGGTGACCACATTATCCTTTCTAGGGTTTCCCCATTCCACTTATTCACAATTCAGATCCCTCAGTAACACTGAAGAATCCGCCTCTCAAGTCCCTGTGGTAGCATGCTTTGAGGGCACGATGGTGGTAGGACAGACTCACTGGTCAAAGAAAGGTCCAATTCTAGGCAGAGGATTCTGTATTTTCTTTACACTTTAAGATGATGATCAACACTGGCCTAATGCGTTAAACTTACCAAGTGCAATTTGCACAACTTGAAACCCCTTTGGGGTTTCCAAACGTTTTTTTAAGCAGTAAATTCCCAAAATATGTAAAACAGTTGAAAGTAAAATACCTTCCTGCCTCACACTATATAAAAAAATAAACTCAAAATGGATCATAGACCTAAAGGTAAGAGATGAAACTATAAAAACCCTTTGAAGAAAACATGCAGGTAAATGCACAAGTGACAAAAGAAAGATAAACTGGACTTCATCAAAATGAAAACTTTTGTGCTTCCAAGGATACCAACAAGAAAATGAAAAGTTAATCCCACAGAATGGGAGAAAATATTTGCCAATCATATATATCTGTGATAAGGGACTTGTATCTAGAATATATAAAGAACACTCACAATTCAATAATAAAAAGACAACTCAATAAATGGGCAAAGGATCTGACTTGGTGTCTCTCAAAAGAAGATATACAAATGGCCAATAATAAGGACATGAAAAGATGCTCAACGTAATTACTCATTAGAGAAATGCAACTTAAAGCCACAATGAAATTCCATTTCATACCTACTAGGACGGTTGAAATAGACAATATCAAGTATTACAAAGACGAGGAGAAACGCTGCTGGTAGGAGCAGAAAATGGAGCAGCTGCTTTGAAAAGCAGTTAGGCAGTCTTTCAAAATGTTAAAACAGTTATCTGGGTACAGGGTTTCTTTTGGGGTGACAAAAATGGTCTAAAATTAGATGATGGTGATGACTGCATAACTCTGAATATACTGAAAACTACTGAATTATATACACTTTAAAAGGATGAATTTTGTGGTATGTATGTATCTCAAAAAAGCTATTATTAGGGGGGCGGATGTGGCTCAAATGGTTGGGAGTCCGTCTGCCATATGGAGGGACCTGGGTTCGATCCCCGGGACCTCCCGGTAAAATAAAAAATATATATATATATAGAAGGCGCATGGGCTGCCAGGCTCTGTGTGCCGCTGAGCTGTCGGCCCCGGGAGCCATGCAGCAGGATGATGATGTAACAGGGGAGAGACAAGACGAGATGCTCCGAAAGCTCCAGAAGCCAGGAGCTGAGGTGGCGCAGGCAGCAGAATACCTCTCTCCTACATCGGAGGTCTCCAGGATCGAATCCTGGTGAAGACTGGAGGAGGAGGATGAGAAGAGATGGCAGGAAACAGACACGGAGAATTGCCCAGCAAATGGACACAAAACAGCAAATGGGGAAGGGGGGTTTAAAATGGATAAAATAAATAAAATCTTAAAAAAAAAAAAAAAAAGCTATTATTAGCTTTTTTGTCACCCTCAGAAGCTTCTTGCTGAAATGACACTGGATTCTCAAGAACTGACCAAAGTAATTGCCTTCATGGAGAAAACAATTCCATTGCTTTGATCCCCCAGGCCTGTAAACTTAAGTTGCAATGGTTCTTCTGGTTTTCCTAAGCAAGGAGTTCCAAAATATTTTTCAAATCCTTTGATACACGGTTTTAACATAGCAGCATCCATTAAGACAAGGTTGCCAAACCTCTTGTGTGATTCAGACTCTATAAAAGATGCATTTTGTAATAAGAGGTTTGAAGCAGGAGAACGGAAAGCAAGGAAGCAAAGTGAAGGGTAAGATTAGCACTCCCCTAAGACCTTTATGGTTTCCTCTCTCTTCATCTGGGGTCCTTCAACAGTGGTTTGGCTGGTAGAAATCAGAAGCTAAGTAGGCCCTCTAAACTGCTGGCTCCTCAGCACCAGTTGAGTCCTCACTGCCCCACCTGTGCTGCCTCTGGGCAATGAGTCAGGCTGACCTAGGGCACCCTCAGCTGGTGCCCACCCACCGTCACTCTCCATGCACCGAGCACGCATTTCACGTAAAGCGGGAAGCGTGGCAGTAATGTTTTGGGTGGCAATGATGGCAGAATAGTCATTAGGGATATAGGTGGAAAGAAAAAAAACAGCTCAAGTGATGGGAGCCAGTCAAGAGGAAGCACCTCTGAAACTGTGACACAGAAAACATCACGCATCCTAGACATGACCTCTCAGGCTTCCTGAAGCACAGTGCATAGGGCCCAGGGCTGAGGGTAGAAGACCAGAAGGTGTACCCCACCTCCATCACCGATGCAGGGTGGCCTCCGTCACCTCATCCATAAAGTGACCCGCAAGGTCCGTTACAGACCTGAAAGGTGATGCTTTGTGTAATGGTCCCTGCTCATCTACCATGTGAAGCAGAAGCTATGCCTGGTGGGGAGTGTGTGTGTGTGTTTTAACCCCTTTGAAAAAAGACTTTTCCCTAAGAATGTCCCTTTATATAACAGTGAAATAACTGGGAAAAGCCATCGTGTTATATTTTACCACAAATTGCCATTTTCCACCGGGTCACTGGGCAGAATTCACACTGAAGCTGTCGTCCGGCATACCATCGTCCATTAAACAGAGACAGGGCTGCTTGGCATTCTTCTTCCCTTTACCAAAAATTCAAGGATGCACTTTATGGCAACTTTCTAATATGTAGATGAGCCCTATTATTAGTTAACCCCTTTGTTAATTTTTTGTAGGACCACTGTTTTGTACTAACTGGGGAGCCCCCATTAGAGTATTCAAGCTCCTGAAGCTCAAAATGTATTCAGGAACCCTTTTCACTAACCCTCTGAGAGGTTTTGAGGCATGAAAATACTCTTGCGTATAAGCTTCTTAATCCAAAAGACTGGATGATTAAAAATGCAAAAGTGTTCTTCCATTGTTAGGGCCTGTTCTTCCTTGGCTAAGATTGCTGTTCTTCTGATTACAGTGGTTGATTTAACCCATTAGTCATGGAGTGGCACAGGCAAACAGCAAGAGACGGAGAAAATGGTACACTGCGCTCTTAGCTGGTCAAATGCACACTAAGATTATTTTGGCCTTCAATTTCTGGCCCTTTCAATTTATACTTTCATATTCCCTATTCCAGTTATCCCTTTTCAGCCAAGTATTTTCATTACTACAATTATATAAGTAATACAACTATCATAAAAGTTTCAAAACCATATAAGTATACAAAGAATGAGCTACAAATGTACTATTTTCAAATTCCTTCTATACTTCCATATCTGCTCTTAGTATTTACATTTTAAAAATATCATGCATATGAAAGCTCTCTCTTCAGCAGAAAAACCCCAGAAATCAGCATAAAAAAACAACATACTGAGACAAAAATCTGAACACGTTTCTGTTTAGAATACTTACGATTGGTACTGAACATATACATTGCCCCTTAGGTGAGGTTCCAAGTTGCAGCTGACCTGAGGAACAACAAAGTATTCGGTTATAAAAATCTAAGGGAAAGAAACCATCCAGTCATCAAATGCCCTTTGTCCAGGTTAACAATACCAAAAATCGTTATCAATAAAAGAGCTCAAAATGGAAACACTACCCCATTCTCCTGTCTATTAAAGGCATGGCAGTGTTGTAGGCCCCAATTCTCTGATCCCCATTGATCTTGATCCATTTCTTTCATAAATATGAAATGTTTCAGACATACATAAAACAACAGAGACTATAAATCAGCCCACATATACACTGCCTTCGTTTAATAATATTTTCCATTTTTGACTGAGAAATTTTAAATAAGTGACATGTTTAAGATAGCAGATCCTATTCTTCTCCCTCCTCCGTCATACAGGCAGGCACTATCCCAAGGCTGAGTGTATCCTTTGCATTCCAAACACAAAAATACATACACTTATCTACATAGACACAAATGTACATCTACATACATACACACATTCAGGCATATATACATGAGTGCCATAAAATATATACACATTTTGGCCAAAAAGGGTAGTCTAGAGATGTAAATGTCAATTGAAAGACAGCTAGAGAACAATCTAGGGACTGAATAACACAGTGAACCCAGAGGTGGATGAGAATTGTGGTTGATGGTACAGATACAAGTGTGTCCTGCGAGCTAGAGCAGATGTATGTCACTATTGCAGGGTAGTGGGAGTGTGGAGAAGCATGGGAAAAATACAATTGGTGTGGGGAGCGGATGTGGCTCAAGCAGTTGAGCACCCGCCTCCCACATGGAAGGTCCCAGGTTCAGTTCCCAGTGCCTTCTAAAGAAAAAAACAGACGATGAGCAGACAACAAGCAAAATACAACCAGCAATAACAACAACAAAACTAGCACAAACAACACGCAAAAACAACGAGCAAACAAACAAGGAAGCCATCTCAGGGACAGAAAAAAAATACAATTGGTGTGACCTATGGACTATGGTTAACAGCAATGCTGTAATATTCTGGCATCAATGCCAAAGAGGTACTGTGCTGATAATGGGGGGGTATGGAAAAAGTGTGCCAAATGTACACTATGGACCATGGTTAGTGGTAATAGTCTGATATTATCTCATAATCAGTTACAAACATTCCACCACAGTGTGGTGTGTTGATGGAGGATTGCTGTATGGGAATTGTGCACATGTGCATGTTTGTTTTGTAAGTTCACAACTTCTGTAATAAAAATATATTAAATATATATACACATTATGTATATACACACACATAAAGGTATGTCTATATATGGGTATACACATATTTTCATATATATATAAACAAATGTGAATATCTTAACAATGTAGGCTATTACTTTGTATGTCTTAAAATTTTATATAAGTAGCATTTATTTCACTTTCATTTTTGAAGATTTCATCATGTAAACTTAACTCGTTTTCACTACTGTCTACTGGACACATCAAATTAGCAAATGTATTTATCCATTCCTCCAATGATGGGTATCCAGGATGCTTCTACTGCTTCACCCAGCTCATCGCTGCAGGAGCGTTCGCCACTACGCCTGAATCGAGCACTTGTCTGCATGTGTGACCAGCAGGAGAATGGTGATCTGTTGGTGATGGGCACCTCCAACTTCCCTAGGCAGTGACGGACGGCTCTCTAAAGCAGCTGTGCTAATTTATACCTCCTCATGCACTCTTAGTATTCATAGAATTAATATCTCAGTTTAATATGCACTGCTCTTAAGACCAGTGATAATGCGCCTCCAAAAATGACAAACCTGACTTGTAGTTATATATCATGGTCTAAAAAGGTCCTCAAACATTCATACTAAAGTTTGCCTTTCTCTCAAAATAAACGTATAATTTTACCATTTCCTTCCAGAGTGGTTTTATTACAGCATCTGAAAAGAGGCAAGATCGGTGCTGGATAACAGTTTGTAACACCACGCCAAGAAGGATGAGTAAAAAGCCGCAGAGTCCGCGTTGGCTGTGTGAGGGCCCTCAGAGATCATTTAGTCCAGTGGTTCCAAGGACCCATCAGTAATTTTTCCATCAGTAATTCAATGTTTCCAAATGCTTTCTACAAAATGTTTATTACAGAGTTTTCCATTTGTAACTGCCAATCTGACTGGCATGAGCCTGACCATTAGCATTACAGAGCCGACGCAGTTCCAAACAGAACTGGGTACAGCCCATCACAGGGAACCGTGCAGCTTCCATGAACCATCCTGCAGCTGTGAAGCGACTCCATCACTACCACTTCATAGAAGCAGTGTAATGCAGGGGCCCCAGGAGGGAGACCCCTGACTGGATCCAAGCCCCTCCCTTTATGGATGAGGAACAGCACGGAGAGGTAAAGTGACACGTCCAAGAGCACCGAGCCAGTCGCACCACACTGACTGCCTGGCCAGCGCTTCCAGCAAGGTGTGAGACCTGGCGCATCTGCTTGGTGTTAGTTGTGCTGAGAAGTGGTGTGAAGATAGGCAGGCACACACAAAAACCACAAGGCAAGGGGGAAAGGGAACTTTCAAAAGAAATTTCAAAACTCCTGCTTGGAAACAATAGATAGAAGCCAAGCCTTGCCTCTTACGTCACTGCCTAGCTCTGCTCATTGGCTGTCCCAACTCTCCACTGTCATTCCCGACTAGCAGGAAAAAAACACAGCTTGAGCCCTATCTTTTTTCCCAATCAAGTGACATTTCCCCTGCCCTAACATCATCAAATCATTCAGGTTAAGGTCTGATCAAATCACAGGTGAGGTAGAAGCTTCACTATCTTAGGATTCAATTAACGGGTCCTGCGAGCAGCAGGTATTACATCTGACTTGATCCTTGCCTTAAAGAATATTTTAAAATAGTTACACATAATTGGAATACTCTCCTTCACCTAGTCTGCAGCATCACCAGCCCTGATTTTGGGGACATTACATTCCATTTTGAAAGTATCCAATGAATTAAAAAAACAAGGTAGAAAGAAGGAATCAAGATGTAGGTTTAGAAGAACATGCACCAATGGGTGAAGCTGCAAGCAGACACTGTCAGCACAGCACACAAAAACTTAAGCGGAGTTGTAAAACACTGCAGCTAGAGGGAAGCCCGACCCTAAAGGAAGGAAGGCAGTGCAATCACCATCAGATGCCGGGTATAAGAAAGGCTCGGACAACCTTTCGCAGGGGACCTGATTCAGAGATTTGCACACTGGGAAAAAGGTGGATTACTGCACAATCGAACAAATGAGTGCTCCTTTCTGATCTAGACCCTAGGATTCAGGAAATATCACGTTAAGTACATGTTTATGACTTAAGTTAGTATCTCTACTGTATCAGCAATGAGGACGACTGGAAATGGAGAGAGGAGGAGCAATACTGACTGAGTGTCTGGGTGCCAGCCACCGGGCCAGGTGCTGTACCTCTCAATCTAGGTACATATCATACGCCTTGGCGCTCTCGCCCCATTGAAGACTTTGGTGCAAAGTGAACCAATCCCCTTCTTCACACGCATGCCCACCTTGAACTGAATCACTTTCCCCACGTTCTTGAACTCGGGGAGCACATCCTCATAGAATTCAAGGAACTGCTGGTAGGTTTCCTCCTCACTGTACTCCAGGCTGGCATCAGGGTCATAGTCATCCCGTCTGCACTGCTCCATTCCAAATGTTGTAAACATGCTTTTGATAAGAAGGGTGGGACTGGAGGCTGGGAAGTTATGTTTACGTGAACATCTGCAGATGAAAGAAAACACAAAAGCTGGCTTTAAACTTTGAGATAAACTCCAGTCATCTAGCTGCTTTGACTTCATTGTGGGATTATAAACCACAGTCAGACATCAAATTGCAACACTTAAGAACACTGTTCTAAGACTGGCCAATATATTGGTTCTCATTAAAATGTAAAGTTGGAAATTATTTCCAAGTTCATATGCCACTCAGCTGTCTTTTAGTGAGGTTTAGGAAGCCTTACAATATTGAACTATAGGGACAAAGAAGGTCCACTGGTGTGACAGGTTGTGGCAATGGGCAAAAGATTCTAAGTGGGACTCTTCAGAGGAAGGTGAGACCTCAATACAATCCTGGTTCTATAACAGTCTCCAATTAACTCCAACACTTAAGAGAACAGAGTAAGCTAAGAATGTCCAGTTACTAGTCGATTTCAGCTTCATAGACATCTAGCATTTTTAGCTTTCATGGCATTTTTCTATTTCTTCCTTCTGATCCTTGCAACCCTGTGAGTCAAGGCTCCTATATCCCCCACTTTACAAGTAAGGGAGCTAAGGCCCAGAGGGGCACACTTGCCCAAAATCGTGTGGCTGGTAAGAGATGGATCCAAGAGATCGAGTTAGCCTACCATTTAGGGCCAGTTCACTATAGGGTATAATCAATATAATTTAATTTTATTTCATGAACGAGGCCAAACATTATGAAGAACAATTGTCTTTCACAGTTTCAACCGGGCCAAGGCTGAGGTGACCAGGCTGGACCTGAGTAATTTTATAAAATCCTTCATATGAGCTTATTTTCTTATTTACTTCCTGCTCCTAATATGACCTGAGAAAAAAAATTAATTCAAGGTTCCAATTAACCAAAAATTTCCAGGTTAGATTTCTAATTAAAAATTGGTAAGACAAAATTTTTAGGGGAAAAATTCACAGACTTTAGGAAGAAAAAAAGCTGAAACAACATAAGGCAGGCATTGGAACCAACAATGGTCTTGGAATTACTAAATGTTTAACTAGTGCTCATTTTCCGTGTCTGTAACATACACCCATGCACCTCCTCAAATAAGGCACAGGGTGACCTGGACACACTGTGCCTACCTCAGAAACATTTAACCACTGTTCATTTATGTAAAATTTTCTATTTTCCAAATGAAAATAGGTTTTTCAGTCAGAGACCTTGTTACGAGATCCCTCTTCCCAAGAATAGCTACCCCCAGAAGAAAGAACAAGGGTTCACCCTGGCCGGCAGTGTTAGCAGCGAATCAAAATTTTACAAGTTTGCAGCCCATGCAGTATTAAACAAGCAGCCAATTTAACAAGGTTAAGATACTGCTCGCGGGGGTTGTTTTATCTGAATGAACTTGGCCCTAATTCCCAGGGTGTTCTGGAACAGAGCCAGAGTCGCTATCTAGGGACAATCCCAATTTGGCTTGGAACCAGTCCAAAAGGCCAGACCTCCAGTTCCTATTGCAGAGCTAGCTAAGGGAATTTATATGTGGGAAGGCCATCTAAAGCAGTGGTGTCAAACCTGTGTGATTATCAGAGCTACCTAGAGGAACTGAGATTTCACACGTCCCACCCTGGACCTACTGATCAGACCTCAAGGAGTGGGGAACCCGTGTTTTCAAAGTAACTCCCCACCTGGTCCTGAAGCTCAGCCATGTTTGGGAACCACTGGGTTAGGACATGCTGTTTAGCCATTACTTAGATACTTGAATCAAGTCAGATAGGTGGACACCACCCTAGCCCAAGGATGGCCAATAAATGGTGCGAGCATCCAAATGCCCCCTCAGGTATAGCTAACTGACTGCTCCTCTTTCTCCCTAAAGGGAGCACTCCAAGTAACTACTGTCTACTGAATAGAGATGATGTTCCAGATGAAGCCTATTTGTTGGCCCTAGTTTTGTTCCTCACAGAATCACCAAATTTCACACCAAAGTCAAGCTTCAATCATTTATTAAAGGTCTCGATGAGAACCATGCTCATGAAAATTACATACGCAACTCTTAGAAAACATCTATCAAACTTATTGTCCATGTTTCTACTCAATGTCTTTATATAATATTCCCTGCGAGAGGGGGAGCAGATGTGGCTCAAGTGGTTGAGCGCTTGCTTCCCACATGAGAGGTCCCGGGGTTGGTCCCCGGTGCCTCCTAAAAACAAAGTAAAACAAACAACAAGCAAAACAAATGGAAAAAACCAACTCAGGGGAGCCGATATGGCTTAGTGATTGAGTGCTGGCTTCCCACATACGAAGTCCAAGGTTCAATCCCCGGCCCCAGTACCTCAAAATACAAAAACAAACAAACATACAAAAATTCCCTGGTAGAAATATTTAAAATCTGGTTCCAGGATAATCTTTGTCTTTCCAGAGATACCATTCATTCTTTTCAGTAAGAACTATAAAGCACTAAAATCCAGAGTCAAATGTATTACACATTCACAATAACTCACTTCCGCCTTCTTTCCTGGCTTTCTGATTTTCTCTATTTTATTTGACTCAGTGCAGGAGATTGTGAACCTTCTTTAAATTGCTTCTGTAAGTCAGTTGGGTATAAATAATCAGACAAATAAGGTTTACCTTTCATTGGTGATTAGGTTCTTTTAAGGGAAAAATAGAATTGCCCTCAAAGATGTTACTCCAAAAAAATACCAATTCCACAAAGGGCCTAGAATTAAACTCTGTACTAATTACAAAAACAACAAAAGTTTTTTTGGTGACAGAAGTTTTTCTCCAATAATCTGACAAAACTTCACAATGGAAAAGAAAAGCTGTATGATCTGGAGCAAGTCACTGAGGCTCTCAGCACATAAAAGGTATATTTGTTTGAAGGAATGGTACTGGATCTCAAAACTAATTTTATAGAATTTTGTCTCAAAATGTATCTCACCTGGACAATGAAAATACCCGTCTACTGTTATACTTTTTTTTTTTGATAGTTTTAAATGCTGAAATTTCATATGCCTATGAAAATATTGAGGCATGTTCACAAACTGATTTGGCTATTGTCGATATTTACTTGAAATGACTGGGTTTTGAGAGCATAACAGTCCATTTCCCTTTTCACAGGTATCTGTCAACTGATTTTCCAAAACTGCTTAGGATATCTCCCCTTCTCTTACGTATGCTCAACAGAAGGAGAACCTATAATTTGACTACCACAAGTCTTAAAATTGAAGGAAATGTTGGAGATATAAACAAGGAATCACACAGCTAGAAAACCTTAAATGCAATTTGGCTCAACTACCTACGCATATGTGAACTCATACTGAGTCTCAGTTGTCTTTCAACGGTAATTTGCAGTACTTTTTTTTTTTTTTTTTTACTATTTGATGAGATTAAACATACATATGGGAAACAATCTAAAAGATACAAAAGGGAATAAAGTTTCTCTTCTTTCTTTAGTTCCCAGTTTCTCAAGAGGAGGCTTTCACTAATTAACCAGATCCCCATGAATCCTTTCAGAGATATTCTGGGTGTATATAATCCCAGCTATAAAATATAAAAAGGAGTTACATATTCTATGTTAGTGGCTCTCTTAATCCTGGGCACATTAGAAACACCTGGAAAAGGAATACATTTTGTAAAATGTTACAATGAGGCTCACGACTGCCTTTAACTAGTGGGAGTTTTAAATATATTGTTAAAAATTTGTATTGGACACTTAAAGGGAATTACCAGAGCGAGAGAAACTGAGCTTGCCGAGCAAGGATTTCAGTGTAGATTTTGTCTTTATCAAATGAACCTAAAGGAGCAAGTTCCAGTTCGAATGACTTTTTCCTCATCTGGTAGTTGCTGTTTACATTCCTTTGTTGAGCCTACACCTTCCTAAGCTTCTTAGCAGGTATGTGTGAAACACTGCTCTTTCATGGTCAAGACAGGACCAAGAGGCCATGGATACAGACAACTGATTTATCTCTTCTATTTCCATGACTATATCTACTACCTCATCTCGATTTATATGCAAAACCTGCAAAGCCTACAAAAGTAAGTGTTTTGGTTTGTCTAGGAATAATACAAAAAAAATATATTGCTGATATTTTTGTTAAAGAAAATCAATTTTGTACAGTTTATTTCAATCTAAATAAAATGTGAATTTTGTTTAAAAAAAAAAAAAGAAAAACCTGTAGACATACATTTCACAACTAAGGAGGCCCAAGTCCCAGAGATTCTGATTTATTCAACTTGAGGTGGGGCTTGAATGTAACTTTCTTTTAAGCTTTCCACATGATTCTTACGTGCACACAGGGTTGAGAATGACTGTATTTAAAAAACATAAGAAGGTATAAGGGCTTAAATTGAAAAAGAAAAGAAAGATAGCAAAGACTTATTTTAAAGAAGGGGAAAAATACTGATGGCATGAATAATTTTATGAATAAAATAAACATGAGTGATAACATTCAGTTTCTTATTAAATACTTAGGTATTTGTCTATTCTCTAAGATTATGATTAGATCGTCTCTTCCATAAAATACATAGTAATAATTGTATTTTACCTCAGATGGATGCATTCACCATTATGAATTATTTACCTACTAAGCTGTTCATTCATAAATGAAGCAAATTATAAAAATTACAAGTGCCTGCCATACAGTAGTTTTCAAATATTGGCTAAATGAATGAAGAGATCACAATTAGTTTCCAACACAGATGTCCTGTTTCAAAAACACTGATCCAAAGGAGGCAAGGAACACGAAGAGCATTGCAGAAAATAACTGCAACAGTAGCAATAACGATCTGCAAGCACATACCTAGTGCCTGCTGTGTGCCAGGCACTGGTCTGCATGCTTTCCATGCATTCACGTGCTGCATTCTCACAAGCCTCTTGTCAGGGCAGATACACTATTTTTAGTTCCCATTTTACAGACAAGGGAACTAAGACACAGAATGTTTAAGTAACTTGCCCAAAGTCACAGCCGCTAAAACTGGTTTTTGAACTCAGGGGTCTGTTCCTGAGTCTGAGCACAGTGACAAAAATGGTGAAGTAAAATGTTTCTCCTCTACCTACTCTGAACCTGTCCATCACACATATCCCTTTAGGCATGGCAATGTTTTAAACCCTGTTCTGTGCCAAGTGTTTGCCATTCAAAAAATAAAGCTCGGCTGTTCTGGTCTTTTGAAACAGCAGAAATGTATAATTTCTCCTATCCAAGTTCTCCAACGTAGAACAAGCACAGAAAGAAGACAAAAAGCAAAAGGTCTACATAAACCTGTGGAATGCAAGGGAAGCACCTGTCAAAGAAGTCAGGGGACAGGTAGGGTGAAGCCGAGGACGAGCAGCTGGAGAACTGGAGTAGGAATGCAGCAGACTCTTGATCAGGAACATTTCAAACTGAAGCCCATTCTTCTCCCAGGAAGAGAACTCAAAAACCTTCATGTGCTCAATTCACTTCATTCTCACATGACAAAGCAAAACATTAGTTACCTGTCTCCAAACCTGCAAGCTCCTGTTTTACTGTAGAATGGACAATTTGCTCGATCTTTCTCCATCACTCTTAAATCCACGGGTGGTTCTGGGTTTTGCCACGTGGCACCATTTTCCAGCTGTTGAAAAACAAACAGACAAAAAAACCATGACTTCACCAGTGGTGTAAAACTCCATGAAAAATTAAATGTTTAAAATTGTATTCAATGCGTTACTATGAACCAAATATATTGTGTAACATATTGTTTGATTAAAAAAATTTTTTATATGTATCCATTACATTTAATTGAGAAATGTATACATCTATTCATCTGTGTTTACTTTTTAGTTTTTAATTGTTTATATTTTCAATTATTAACTGTACAAAATAAAGTTAAAAAAATGTATTAAACTATTTTGGTCAAAAATAAAAACTGATTCATTTAAGAACATATTCTTTTAAATTAGAACACACAATCAAGACTTTACAAACAATTTAACTGATATATGAGCTCTAGTTCTCTCTTAGCTCCCAGGTGTTTCTCAGTTTTAGGCATCAGCACAACTACCAGGAGTGGTCGCCAAGTTCCCTTCTGTCCATCCATTCTGGAAAGGGAGTAAGGGCTTGTTAAGGAACCACCACTGATAGAAATTTAAGTCACTCTGAATCTCTGAATCAAGTTAAACAGCCCATCTGGGGTGATGGTATGTGATGTTGCTCACAAATACTTTAGGGACTCTAAACAAGTACAGTCCACAGGGGTGATCCGTTTGCCTTTGTTCCTCAATAAACTTTTGTTGTTATTGTTGTATAAAGAGCAGAGCCAAAAAAAAAAAAAAAAAAAGAAAGAAAAAAAAGGGGGCGGACATAGCTCAAATGGTTGGGCGTCCATCTCCCATATGGAGGGACCTGGGTTTGATCCCCCGGATCTCCCGGTAAAATGAAAAGAAAAAAAAAAAAAAAAGAGCAGAGCCACAAAAAAGTGATTCCAGATACTGCAAAGTGATCTCAATAGCCTAGCACAAAACTAACATGACGGGAAAGAATTGTTTTTAAAGAAACGCTGATGGATCTCAAATACTTAATGAAAGGGTTTTTTTTTTGTTGTTATTTTTTTATTTTAAGGTGGTACCAGGGATTGAACCCAGGACCTCATCCATGGGAAGCAGGTGGTCAACCACTGAGCTACATCAGCTCCCCAATGAGAGTTGGTTATTTTTCATTTGTTTTGTCTTTAGGAGGTACTGGGGATCAAACCCAGGACCGTGGACATGGGAAGCAAGCACTCAACCACTTGAGCTACATCTGTTCCCCTAATGAAAGGTTTTGAAAGTACCTCATTTTCAGCCTGATCCAGCATCTTCTGCGCAGCTTCCTATAATTGGTGTAAAACAGGACTAATGAAAATCTGGAAGTCAGGTTAAGTCACAGCTGGTTTCGCTGGTTAAGAATCTCATGTGTAACAGTTTACAACAAACCACATGTACAATAGGCTTCAGGTTCTAATTTGCTTTCTACAGCACATATCTTCTGAAAAGCTGTCAAAAGATGTATAGCTGATGATATTTTTAGGCAAATCAAAATTTAATAGATCACATTGCAAAAATATTTAAAATATATTCTTATAATAGTTCCAATAACAATATTTAGTACATTTGAGTGTATAGAGCACATTCTTGTTTTTAAGATGATCTATTAGTGAATCTTAAAAAACAATACTAGCTGAAACAGTATGTACATTTAACAAAAGCTAACCTATGACTTGAAGAGTAGTAATTAGGATTTAGGAGAAATTTCAAGCTTTTTGATAAGGCAAAGGAAGTTTTGCAATATACTAGTAAATTTCTACCTAACTGGCATTTAAACAAGCTTTAAATTATGGTCTTCTCTTCCCTAGCCCCTTAAAGCATTTCAGAAAAGACACTTACCTATCAGCTTACTTGTTAATAATTCTACCTAGTAACGGAAGAGTCCTCTTTAACTCAACATGCTCCAAACAGAGTCCTTGTTCTCTCCTACCCCCACCCGCCTAGATGCCCACTCGCTGAAAATGGTGCTGCCCTTTACCCACTGGCTCAAACTAGAAACCCAAGAGTATGATGTGAATCTTCCTCCATCCCCCCCCCCCCCCCCGCATCTCCATTCAACCATTCACCAGCTGGAGTCCTGTTAACTCTGCCTCAACATTTCCCGACGTTGATCTATGAAGCACTGCCCTGATCCACACCACCATCTTCTCCTACTTGAAGAGCCGCCTTCTAACTAGTCACCGCATTTCCACTCCTGCCTCCTTACTCACCACTCTCCACCCCCTCCACCCCCCCATTCTTGATACAGAAGTTAGAAGGAAGTGTTTAATATAAAGATATCAATTAGATGAGGTCACCCCCTGCTTGAAACCCCTTCCATCACTCCCCAGTATACTAAGCACACAGTCCAAACTCCTCCCCATAGCCCCGAGGCCTTACATGATCTGGCCCTACCTGCCCTCCTGGCCCTCCGCCCCTGCTGCTCCCCCTTTGGTCTTAAGGGTTCAGGAGACCAGTCCTTCTTTCAGCTCCATGTTTCAGGCCTCTTCCCTCTGCCTGGAACCCTCCTCCCTGAGATCTCTGCACTCAGGTGTCAGGCCAAACATCACCTCCTTGGAGAAGCATTCCTTATCCACACAATCTAAAGAAGTACTTCCCTACACCCACCACTCTCTCGCATCATCTTCTGCTTTATGTTTTCATAGCACTTAACATGATCTCAGAGCCCTTAAAATCAGCTTCTTGGCTTACTTATCACCTGGCTCTCCAATCTAGAATACTAAATCAACAAGAGCAGGGGCTGTGTCTCTGTCACAGCTCCATCTCTACCCACTAGAGAAGTATTCACACACTGCAGAAACACGTGCCGTATATTCCTTTATATATGCTTAGAATCTACTTCATTTTATCTGCCTGTCTGTACTGTCTCACGAGACTTCCTTTGAAATGAAATGAAAGCACTTAAAAGAAGGCTTAGCTTTTACCTCATCCCAGAAAGACCTCAATCGAATGAGAATTGATTCCTCTCCATAAAAAATGACAAGCTCCAAACAATTTTCTTGCCATCTCAGTCCCTAATGTGATCTTGCCTCATCTAGAAAGCAGTGCTCATAAGAGTCTAAAACTTGCATTGGAATTTAACTGATGACTTGAGACACAAAAAACAAAGGTCAGAGGCTGCTTCTACCCCCATCATTACTAGGACATAATCAGATGCTCTTTCCCCCATTAAAAGGTCGTAAACTGCCCAAATTTATGTTATTCAAACATAGTAATATCACAGAAAAGATACATCCTGATGAATCAGTCAAGGAAAGATGAGCTGTGATATCTTTGAAATAAATATACTGTTAAGGAACAGCAGCAAAATTTACCAAGTCAGTGTTTTAAAAAAAGAATCCTGGAAGATAGATACATATATCTTGTAGATTTTTTTTTTAACATGAGCAATTACTTGTTAGTTACAATTGCCTTTAGCAGCTCAAAATGAAAAGCAAGTCAAGACTTAATAACAAAACAAAAATTTCTTAAACCTTGACATTTGAGTCCCTAATTTCTCTAAATCAAATAATTCTTGCTGACATGCCATAAGCAGTTGAGTCTCTCATGAATTAAGTAAATGTGGCAATTATACAAAATATTCTCTAAATACGTTGACCCAAATACAACAGAACCTCAGAACACCACCACTTGCTGTAGAGGGGGACATAGTGGAAAGCAGGGCCAGCTGCCTGTTTTTGTAAATGAAATTGTACTGGCAGATAGCCACACCAATTCATATACATATTGTCTACGGCTTTCGTGCTACAGCAGCAGAGCTGAGTATTTGCAGCAGAGACTGTATGGACTGCAAAGCCTGAAACAATTTGCCAAGCCGTGCTAAAAAGGGCCAGTTGGGTAAAGTTAAAGGAAAATCTTAATTTAAGGAAGTCTTATCTGCTATTGCCCAGACCAGAAGAAAAGCATCGTAAGGAAACGCTACTGTAAAGCATATGATTCTTTCTAAACAACCAAAACAACCTCCAAAAGAACCCCCCCCACAAAAAAACAAAACAAGCCCAAACCCCAAACCCGTTTACGCCAAGCCCTCCGCCCTCCACATCTGCACTCTTAAGAGGATACGCAGTGCGTTTATCCTCCTACGACAGGAATCACCTCTCTCTCTTTCTTCTCTTGCAGTTTCTGCTCCTCCTCTTCTTTCTCTTTTCTCTGCTGTTCTTCCCATTCTTCCCTTAACTTTCTCTTTCAAGGAAAGAAAAGAGGAAGGTTGGGTACTTTTTTGTCAGTCTCACTTTTCAAAAACATCTAACATACAGGGCAAGTAAATTAAAAAAATGTAAACACATTGGCAAAATGGACAATATCGTTTTTTTTTTAAGTTCAAGATATGTAACTCTTAAGGAGAGAAAAGTCATTTTGGATTTTAAAGTTATTTTGGTGAACTACTTAATGAGTCAATCAGTTAATTAGCTTGATGAATACAGTACCTCTTGTTCTTCCTGCCGTTTTTTAGCTGCCGCTTCCCTTTCTTTCTTTATTCTGAACTCTTCTTGGGCCTTCTGCTCCCTCAGCAACCACTCCTCATGTAATTTTTGCCTATCAATATCATGATAAAATCAAATAATTTAAAAACGAGCATTAATCTAAAAATACATACAAATGACAGAGCAAAACAGCACATTTTGAGAACAATTAAACTATCATGAAAGATATTTTCCATAAAGCTGGCAAGTGGGGGTTAAGAGGACCAGAATCTGTGTAGAGATCTTGGAACAGCACTATATTTCAGCAACCATCCTCCTAGAGGGTAGCAGCTAAAATTCCCACTTCTACATTTCCTATTTGTGTATGTCTGTGGCATGTTTCATGCCAAAAAATGACACCACAACTTTCCCTCTAGGCTGATCATAGTGATATTTAGGCTACAAAGAAGCGTGTAATAAGTTTCAAAGCAACCTCTAGCTGTTCACATTCAGAAAGTGGAGACTCCGTGATCGCAGCACTGTGAAAACCTGGCATCCTCTGCCACACACCTCAGGACTACTACAATTAAGATGTTCCTGTGGCTTGCCCCAAACACCTCAACTCCTGAAAGAAGGAAAATCAAACTACGTTGTGAACATATCTTTTAAACTAAAGAATACTACAG
>JAKSZT010049875.1:157564-240832 GCA_026826555.1 Tolypeutes matacus | reverse complement strand
CTGGTGTATTTATTTATTTATTATTATTATTATTTTTTTAAAGATTTATTTTTATTTATTTGTCCCCCCTTTGCTGCTTGTGCTCGCTGTGTCTATTTGCTTTGTGTTTTTCTGTGTCTGCTTGTCTCTCTTTTGTTGCGTCATCTTGCTGTGCCAGCTCACCACACATCAACACACCACACCGCGTGGGTCTGCGTGCCTTTACCAGGAGGCCCCGGGAATCAAACCCGGGGCCTCCCATATGGTAAATGGGAGCCCAACCAATTGAGCCACAGCCACTTCCTTGGTTTATTTTTAAAATAACAAATTGTAAAAAAGTGATGTTACCTTAAAATGGCAAGTGTCTCAGACATTCAACATAAGTTTCTAACTTAAAAATGTGTTATTTTTAAAGTTTACTTACCTACCAGGTGTTCAGAACCTACATTGCATTTTTCCTCTGAATTTATAAAAGGGAACTGAAGTATGAGAAATGTTCTATATTACTTCTGCAACATTAGGAGTTAACTGTCTATCCTGGGGACCTAACCACACTTTTAAATATTCTTTGGGAAAATAGATTTAATTTCCAATTACAGATTCCAGAAACACACCGTCTCGCCACGGTAGAGGCTGGCTTACTGCATACGCCAGGTTCATGTGCATGTTACAGGATACAAGTAGATGTTTCAGAGTGTGAGACTCCAATTTATGAATCCCTTGAGTAACATATTTAAGTGTATATAAACTGAACCAAAATGGTATATACATTTAAGGCCACAAAAACAGGAAAACAATAAAAACTTTAAAATTTAATAACAAATATACTAAACATATCCACCTTAAAATCATATAAAGTCATAGTTATTTTCACATAATTACTTCTCCTGTTTATCAACAATCATTAAAGTAGTATGCAACTAGTATAAGAATAAACAAAGATCAAGGAACACAAAGATACATGTATGGCGATTTAAAAGCGGCATTTCCAATAAATGGGGAAACAAATAAAAGCAACTTTCCTATTTCAGACCATATATATCATCACAACAGAACTCTATAATAACAAGAACCACCAAAATTATTATAGCATCTCCTCCCTGCTAACACTGTGTAAGCACTATACCTACGTCATCTCATTTAATCTTCACAAGTTTATGAGGTAGGTACATGGATATTTTTAAAACCACCCTGTGAAAAATACCAAGAAGAAAAAACAGCAGAATATTTTCACTGTCTTGGGATGGGGAAAGCCTTTTAAAGTTAGACACCAAGGCCACCTATCATGACGAAAGGTAGCTACGTGAAAATCAAATTATGGTATGCAATGCCCTATGCCAAGTTAGGAATGATGACAAAAGAGAAAAACATATTCCGCATGCGACAGGTAAAGGATTAATATCCTTAATCAAGTAATAACATCTTTCACAAAACAAGTAAAAACAAAGATAGTCAAGTCTCATTATTCACAGTTGTTCTGTTCTATCAGGTGCCAGTGAACAGTGAAGCAGCAAATACTGAACCACTGCTCCTAGAGGAAATGCAGGGTTAGGTTCTTGCCAGTCTCTAGTCTTGTTTTGTCAATAGATAATACATAACGTGGTTTTATTTCTGTTTAAAGGCACCTTATATCTTTTGCTTCCTCCTTAAATTTGCATGAAATGAATCCCTAGGAAGTTCTTTGTTTCACCAGCCCTTTTTTTTTTTTTTGAGGTACCAGGGGCTGGGGATTGAACCCAGGACCTTCTATGTGGAAAGCAGGCGCTCATCCACTGAACCACATCGGCTTCCCTGAGTTGGTTTTATCATTTGTTTTGCTTGCTGTTTGTTCTTGTTTATTCAGGAGGCACAGGGAACGGAACCTGGGACCTCCCATGTGGGAGGCAGGCACTCAACCGCTTGAGCCACATCCGCTCCCTCACCAGCCTTTTAGAGACTGCCCCCATTTAACTCCATCTCAGAACAGCATCATTGCCTTCAGAACCTTTTAGAGCAACATTTGAACAAAGCCTCCAAACATAAATTTAAGCAAGTTTAATCACAAGTCATATGGGGAGGACAGGTAATTAGAGCTCATTAAATAAGGTGTTGATGGCTTAACCCTTGAACTCAAGGCCAAAAGCACTATGCCTCATGCCTAAACAAAGCTTATTTACCAAACGTGTCTTCTCCGTAAGGCACATCCCAGCCTTCTTGTGCTTAAGAACACCAGGCAGCACTTCAACACTAAGGTTGGGGGTCATTTTAAACAGTGAAATCACCATCGAAAAGCACAAAAAAGTGAAAAACATGGCACTAAATATAGCACAGGAAGGACACTTGTTGACAGTATGAGCAACCTCAGCTGGGAACATGTGCATCAAGTGCCTCAAATTTTTTGCAGCTCTGTGCCTGCGGGCACAAATGACCGTGAAAGCACCATGCATTAAGTAATGAGAATCGACTGTATATCCCAAAAGAAAAAGGTACAAGGCTTAAGCAATTTACAAATAGGCAATCAAATTTATAAAGAGATACACAACCTTACTAATTAAGAAAGGTACATTGAAAACAATGAAATATAGCTTTTCACCTATAGGAGTTTTAAAAATTGGTAACACTTAGGGTACATGAAGGTATGTGGAAATGGGAGCCTTCGTTCACTGCTGGGAGAGATGCAAACTAGGATGCCCTCTCCAGGGGGCCATGAACATTTTACATGTGCCTACCCTTTCATCCCAGCAATTTTATTCCTAGGCATTTTCCAAAGGAAATAGCAGTACAATTTCCAAGGACAGATAAGCATGGATGCTCATTGCATCTTTTTATATAATAGTACAGCAATTATATATTGAAAGCAGACCAATAGAGAACTATAAATTATGAAGAATAAATTATGAATAAAGAATAAATTATGCCTGTCATATGAAGGATACTATGTTGCCATTAAAATGGCTGAATTAGATCTGTGCATTGACATTGAAATATATGTACTATACACTTAGCAAAAAAAGTGTTTCATAGAAAATATGTATAAATACCATCCCTTAGAGAAATACATATGTATAGTATATAAAACTTCACTTTCTTAACCATGGCTCTCTGTGAGTGCCTTTATTGAAGCTCTTTCACCTTTTACACTTATTGTTTGTTTTGCAAAAACAGTGAAAAATACTTCCATTTAAAAAAAGACGACAACATCCAGTTTTAGCCCATCAACTACAGATATAAATATTTTACACAGGCTATTTTATAAGACCTGTTTTGTACAAGATTTTATAAAGAAAACCAGTAAAGCATATAATATTCAAATAAAATAACCAATTTCACTCTAAATGTTGAAATCCATGCTGACCTCTCTGTCTCCAACAACTTCTCTTCTTCTAGTTGTTGTTCTTCAATAAAAGCATCCTCCTCCTCCTTCTGTAAGAGTCCTAAGGGAATTTAAATGTTTTACTAAACTGAGTATTGCAAAGCCTTGGTCAATAATTCAGGAAAGAAATACATAAAATCCTTAATGTTTACAATTCAACACAAACTTGTTTTTAAAACATTCTAATAATAAGGGCTCCAGCCCTTTGGGACAATATGAGTGTGGCAGTTTGAGATTATTTATGAATACCAAAATGAGAAAGATTATGTTTGTAAACTAATCTATTCCTCTGGGTATGCTATCATTTGATTGTATTAGATTCACCTAAGATATCTTTGATTCAATTACCTGTTAAGATTAGGGTTTATTCAACCACGTCTGTAAGGCGTGACTCAAGTTGAGTCCCCGTCCCCCTGGTGGGCCTATATAAACGGACACTCACTCAAGAAGACACACAAGGAGAGCTAGCTCTGTCATGTTTGATCCTGAGGCCCCCGGGGGAGATGAGCCATTTGCCTGATAGTTTGCAGCTGCAGAAAACAGAGCAGCTGAACAGCTAAGTCCTGGAAAGAAATGAGCCCTATGTCAGAAACTGATATAGGAAGCCCTGAGAGAGCCCACCATCCTGCTTCAATGTGTGGCAGCTGACTTTGGTGAGAAAGTACCTCTTATGGTCCCTTGAGTTGGACTTTCAGCCTTGGAACTATAAGCTTTTACCCCAAATAAATACCCTTTATAAAAGCCAACAGATTTCTGGTACAGCACCCCTTTGGCTGACTAATACACTGAGCATAAGAAAGAACAGTAACAGAGTGACTAACACATTAAATAAAAATATTAATTCATGGTCCCCCTGTGAAACTCAAAAAGGTGGGACTTCTTTATATAAGAAGGGCAACTAAAAAATGTAGAATGACATAAGGAGAAAAAAACATCATTTTTGTGACTCCCACAATAAAAACTAATGTAGACAAAGATGCTAAAAAACAGTGGATATTAGGTTGTTGGGAACAGGATATTTATACCAACCTGTACTATCATCCCACAGATGATAATTACAAAGGGGGAAAATGCACTTTTGCAATGGTGGGAAATCCCTTAACTACACTTAGCATCACCACCAGTGGAACAACCCGACATTACAGGCCTCCTGACATAGGCAGTTAAAAGTATGCACATCCACCCTGTAGTATTTTGTCATAAAGATCATAACCTGAAGCTAGTCATGAGAAGAGAGACACATCCAGAATACAAGATAGCTGGTTTGAGCTGTGCAAAATAATCAATCCTGGTTTGGGGAAGTTTAAATATGGCCTGTGTATCATACTACTGAATTACTGTTGGTTGACTTCGGTGTAAGTTTGGTACTGTGGTTCTGGAGGAGAATGTCCTTATTGCAGGCTGAAGGAGTTAGGGGTGAAGTGTCATGATAACTGCAACTGACTTGCAAAAAGATCCAGAAACAATGTAAGTACGTCTGTATTTCTACAAAGAGGGAGAGAGAAAGTAAGGCAAAATGTTAAATGGCAAATCAAGGTGAATGGCTCATAGGTGTTTGCTGTACTATTTTTTTTTCAACTTTCTGTACATTGGAACATTTTCCAAATAAAAACAGAGGTAAATAATTTTAATCCAATAAAAATGTATATCCTCTCCTGTCCAAAATTTAAATTTGAGAGAAAAAAGGCAGAGAAAGGGGAGATGGAGTAAAGAGAGAAAACTGTAGTGATCTCAAGGAAATACAATAGAAGATCTCAGGCTTAAAGGAAAAAGATTTTGCATCTGTCACATATACTGAGTATAGGTCTAAGCAAAGTCGACCCAGCCCTAGATAATGAAAATAATTCACTTTTCTCAGGCAAGTAAACTTCATTAGTTCAGCACCAGATATTTAAAGAAAATAGGCCAAAAAATAGGGAGAAGTCCTAACTCACAATTATTTAGATAATCATATGACCTGATATATATAAAGGGCCTCCCAGAGAAGCTGGCACAAAGGCTATGACTTACCTATTTACAGAGGCATGCCCATGGACTAGACACTGACTGAACAAAGCTGATGCTGGAAAATATCTGTTGACTGACTCTCTCCACCCCCCATCCCCACCCCAAACCAAGTTCACACACACTCCACAGAGGTGATCACTAATACTTCTGGGTATATAATTTTCTCTACACGTACAATCGAAAAAATGCAAGGGAGCACACATCTAAGTACAATATATCTAATTGTATTACACATGTAACTGTGTATATAGACTCATGCTACAGTTTTGCAACTTGCTTTTTATACTTACTGTTACTTTAATTTCTGACAAGGCAGCTTATTTCAGGTTATTTCATCTAGAACTTGGTGCCAAAGAGGCTATCTATAATTGAGATGTCAGTACTCCAGAAATTTCTACCAATCACTTGCCAACTCACTCTTAGAGCAATGTTCTCTATATTCTAGCCTTCTGGGTAATGTCTGACCATCCAATGTGTGCTATGAGGAATGAACAGCAGTGTTTCATAGCCCGCAGTATTCATGAAGCTCCACTAAGTAAAGAACTGAGAGTAAGAGTGGGCAAAAGGAGGAGCTTGGACTTCAGAGACAAGAGCTTCATCTTGAATCTGTCATTAGCTATATAATCCTGAGCAGACCAGTGACCTGTATCCTCCAACTGACTCAACTGCCAAGGGAGACGATCCTCTTGACTCTCTACCCAAGGCTCACACTGAATGTACTTTACAAAGTCAAGAGGAAAAAAAATCAACACAAAAGAAATACTGCCTATTACAGAAGTTAAAATAGGGAAAGAAAAAGAGGAAGAGGTTTAAAAAATATATATATATATCCTAGAAGAAAATAGATTAAATGAATCAAGTGAGATAACTGAGAACTTTAGGAGCAGAAACAAAGTACAACATGGGCCCTGTTTTTCTTATTTTCCCTGATGCTTTGTCGTGCCTCTGGAGGGCCAGTTTTCAACTAATAAAAGAAAGACACTAGCACGGGTTGCAGGTAAACACACTGCTCCTTCCATTCCAATTATTCCCAGTACTGCCACTAAAAGAATTATTCAGGAATCCCAATGATAAATGAAACCTCCATAGCCATATTTCTCAAGTTCCAAGAATCCTGGCCACTTGAACCCATAGTCTCTGGACTTTGAAAATTGTCTAGGATAATTTAAGAACCATATTTTGCACAATCTGGATGATGACCGTTATTATCCAGTACTGCTCTATGATTTCAGTGCTCCCATCTGTATTTCTTTTTTTTTTTACCGGGAGGTACCGGGGATCGAACCCCGGTCTCTCCATATGGTAAACGGACGCCGAACCTTTTGAGCCACATCCGTTTCCCTATTTCCCATCTGTATTTCTAACCACATTGGTCCAAATAGTATTAATTTTATTGCAAGTAGGTTTAACACATACATGTTAGGTTCTGCCATGTGAAGGCCAAATAACACCACGGTCAGCTGTACAAAGGAAGGCTCCATGGCAGTTTCAACAGAAAAATAGTGGTAAATAACCATAGTGCAAGTAGTGGAGGTACTACAAACTCTAAAGAACCTACGCCTTAGCAATTGGTACCATCTTCACACGAGCATCCATTTCATATCATCCCTAAGGTTACATAATGTAGATTTGAATTTTACTGGATGTGTAATTTCACGTGGTTTTATAATTTGTAAAGATATTGTTTTATAGCCAAACAAGACCTTCATAACTAGTTTTATGCATGTGATATATTCAAATAACCTAATAATAATAATAATAATAATAACTTGAATTAACAATGGGTTTTTTATATTACTGAACTTTGAGAAAAACTTGCAAAATGTCTAATTCAAACTCTCGACCTCTGCTGATTTTACAAAGAAAAACATTCACTGAATACTTACTATGTGCAAGGACAGTGCTAGCTGCTGTAATTCATGATGCCTGCACCTGGAATATTAGATACTTTATAAATACTTAACATACTCAATGGGTGATGATTCACCATGACTTTCCCCCTCCCTCTTTAGTACGGTAGTGTGGTTTCTTACATGGGTCTAACATTATTTGGGAGGTAGCAGGCACAGCAGTTCTTTATCAGATACTTGGCTTCCTTCTGACCCTGGGGACTCAAGTTAGGGCGCGGCTGGTAGGGCAATTTCACACACAAAACAGTATGAGAAGTCCATTACCTGAGTCTCTCAATCGAGCGAGTTCCTGCCGACGCTTCTTTCGTTTCTCCTTCTTTAGAGCGGCCCTGTACTTTTTGTGACTAGACGATCGAGACATACACACACACAGGCGTCAGTGGCCGCTTCTCCTGCGTTGCCCGACCTCCCCTCCCCTCCGCGCGCGGTGACAGAAAATCTCTCGGCGGTTCAGCGGTGAAATCTAGCTTCCGGTGTTTTAACGGCAGAGCAGACATCTACCGTCACCTCTTCCTTCCACGCTCAGACCATAGGTGTTCTCCACCCCGTCACCTGTTGCCCACCTCGCTTCCCTCAGCCCACGGACGCCCGTGACAGTTCCGGGCGGCCGCCCGGAAAGGGCTGGCACTGCCGCGGTGGCTAGCTCGCTTGGCCAGGCTTCCCTTTGCTTTTTCCCTGCACATCCCCCAAGCCCAGCCTCGGCCCACTCGGTCCCCCTCTTCTCGCCAGCTCATCTCCCCCAACCCAGCTTACCTCTGTTTCTCGGGAAACAGCATCTTCCCGGGCGCCGCCATCTTGCCAGCCCGCTCCGCCCCCAGAGCCGGCCGGAAGAGGCGGGCCTAAGGGCGGGAGGCTGGGGCAGCCGCGAGCGCAGGCGCAGGGTCGCGCGGCCGCTAGAGCGAGCCGAGGCGTCTCCGCGTGGGAAGGGCCCGAGGCGGGAGACCGAAGCTTCAATGGGCGGCTTGTCTTCCGAAGCCTTTCCCAAGTAACTGTCTCCTTCCCGAAAATCCCCTAATGCTCCCATCACCCCGGAAGTAATTCCTCAGCACTTTCCCATGCCTCATCACTGTCTCCTCATGCCACAATGGGCATCTTGTGGCCAAGTTAAAGTCACAACCCTTCCCCTTTCCATCTCATCCACCCACGAAGCCTCACCCAGCGCAAAGCAGCCCTCCTGCCCCCCCATTCCAGGCACAACCCACGGACACTGAGGACCGCTCCAGGCTCCGCCTCCTTCCGCGGCTCTACCTATCGGCGCTTAGATACAGCTCCAGGCCCCGCCCCCTCCCCCGCACCTGCCGGCGTAACAGGCGACCCTAACTCCCCGGGTCGCAGAGGTGCGACTACTGCCCCCAGGGAGATAACAATCTAGGGCAGGGAAGGACCGGGGCGTGGGCAATATGATACATGCAAAGAAGTTTTCTTAGCATAGGCCACCGGCAGGGGCGGGGGGGATTCAAGGAGAGGTTTCTGACCCTTGAGCTGAGACAGTTACCCAGGCAGAGAAGGGCCGGGATGGAGTCGCGGGCAGATCCGCGTAAGCAAAGGCACCAGGAGGTGAAACTGTAGAATTTGGCCGGAACAGCAAGAATTTGGCCGAATTTAAAGTGCAATTCGAGAGTATCAAGGGATAGGGCGGTAGAAGTGGGCTGGGGCTAGGTTATGGGGTGAGCCTTGTCCGCCATGCTGAGAAACTTTCATTATGTTCTGTGGGCATGGGGAACCATAGAAAGCTTTTAAGAAGAGGCTTGGTATGGTCATATTTGTGTTTTAGATAAACTATTCTGGTTTGCCTAATGAAGGAGTAAAAGAGATAAGGCTGGAACATTACAACAGTCTATGTGAGAGGTGATGAGGAATTAAACTGAGAGTAGGATTGAGAAAGTAAAAATCAGCTCTGCTAATAATAATCGGACTGTGATGTACTCAGACAAGGCCAGGGTGAAGGCCAATGGAAAATGGACACACTGCAGCTGCAAAACTACTAACAATCCCCAGCTTTTGAATGAATGAATAATTCCCTGGTGCAGCTTTGATGTGCTCTCCTCCCAAACAAAAATTGCTGAGATACCCAGTTACTAAGCTGCCCCCGCTTCCTTTAGTCCCTCCTTGGAAGTAGAAACCCTGCACAAAGCCTCACGGTACTCCCTCTTACTGAGAGCCTTAGAAGAAAACATCTGCCCCTTCACCTCCAAGTTGACCTTGTCCGGCTCAGTTGATCAGTAATTAGGGACATAGACTTCAGAAGTTCAATGGACTGGGGAACTCAAACTTTGTTTATGTCTAGTACTCATCTATACAAAATCAAGATAGTAATAATAGTTCTCATCTTACAAGGCTTTTGTTGTGAAGATTACATAAGACATTGCACGCTATATGTTGGCACAGTATGTGGGACACAGTTAAATGTCCCCCAAACATTATCTGTTGTGTCATCATCGTAATCATTATTGGTGTGAAAACTTCCCGACCCCCTCAAGAATGGATTAGGTACTTGTCTCTCCAGTGTGTTCTTTTCACCTTTTATAATACCTATCACACTAGGTATTGCTTCTTCCACTAAATACTAAACTCCTTGAAGGTGGGGACTTGGCAGTTATCCCCAAACTAGAAGACGCTCTGGGTGGCACAGGAGGTTTGTAGCTGTGCAAGTCACCAATTTTGCTGGTCCCTGTGACCAGGACTCGTGTTGAGCATTGCTGCCATTCAGAAAGCTGCAGCATTTCGGCTGCTCTAACATTTCTTATGAAGTGGACCCAATTTTCACTTCAGAACGATAAGAATGTCTTCTACAAAGATATTCCTAATTTTAAAAAGATGCAGATGTAGATGTTAGTTGATTAGGATTTAGAAATTAATGTAAATCTCCTTTTATAGGCGATAGACATTTATTTTCAACAACCAATCACTGCCTTCCCTTTCACAAACAAGCTTGAATTGCTCAACTTAATTTTATTACAGAAGTAATAAAGAAGCAGATTGCATTTCCAAATGATAATTACCATCATTTGAATTCAATAAACCATAAGGTAAAAATAAGGTGTGTAAACTTTTAATGCCAAGATGCAGTCTGCTATGACATTCTGATAACACAGCTATCTTTATTTTGCAACATAATATATATTTCGTATTTTTCTTGGTGCCCTGCAATACAACATCTATCTATTCTCAAGGACGTATGTTTCAGGTTAGTCCTCTGATATGGGAAAATGCCTACATTTATATTTTACATAGTAGAAAATAGCTGATTATCCCCCCCAAAAAGGTGGATAAGCCATGTAATAGGTAAAGCTATTATTAAATCTGAGTCTCAGTTATCATAAAGTGAGAAAATTCTGATTAAAGGAAAATGCTAGTCTTTACAAAAGCTTTTAATCTAAGGAAGGTTGATCTTAATTGCACAAACACATGATGCAATGTAGATAAATTTTTTGATGGACTATATATCCATATATAGATATAGATATAGATATAGCCTCCCTCTCCCCTAAGACTGACCCATAAATATATACTATTTATCTGTAAAGTAGCCAGTATTGTTTATATTTGCTAGTTATATTGTACAAGTGAAGCTTATTTGCTTAAAATAAGTATCCACTTTTGTTCAATACAATTTTACATGAAAGAACTTAACCAACAAATGTGAAACAAAGACAATAGAACTTGAAGTAGAACAGGTATCAAGTAAGTCATGTTGATTCGTCTAGTGACATGGAAAACTACCTAAAGTGATTACAATACTTCATTTTTGCTAATATCGTGCCCAAAGAACGTGTCCCCCAGTAAGCAAGGGAAAGACATCTTCTTAAATTTTTTTTTTGGAGTGGATGCCTGGTTTTAGAGTAGCCAGTTTTGCCCTAATCCATGCAGCTCTGGGAAAGAAGGAAAGGGCTGGAAGTTCGCCCCAGCTGGTGATCTCAGCAGATTGTACACTTGTGCAGAAAGACAGAAGAGACAGTAAGAGGTGAGCTGAGGAGCTGCAGTGGCTTTTCCCATTTCTGCTTCTCTAGTAAATCCCTTACAAGATTTTTAGTCACTTTCTGATCTACATGTTAAAGGCTGCTTCACTAATTTTACAGACATCTTACATTCTCAAGAACAACTAATAGGAAGGAAAAGTCATTCAACAAATATAAATGTTGTAAAGAAAGGGTTTTATTGATCTAGTATTATTTAATGATGGCGAACAGCAATTTTAATACAAAATTCTTTCCCAGACCTTAAGTCCCTTTTTCCCATTCACGTCTAAGAAGGTACAAGTGAAATACTTTCGTGGGCATAAAAAGCATTAAAAAACGTTTCTCGCTAGGGTGTTATCAGTAGCCAGGGTGTCTACAGTGTCCCATTGAGGGTCATATGACAAAGGCATTGAAGAAAGCACACACCAAAGGCAGTTTCCACAACCTCTGCAGGGAAGGTGACCATAGAATTTATCGCGCAGACGGGTCCAGAGTGAAAGAGGGTGCTGTTAATAATTACACCAGCATGCTTAAAGTAAAACAGGACTGGCAAATCAGGAATACGGCTTCCCTGGACCTCTGAAATATAAGGGGAAGTCGTGCATTCTGTACATTAGTCCTCGTTCCAGTTTGCAACACCCACTGTGACAGTTTTTTTCTACTATGATTATGCAAGAGGCCTAAGAGGGAAGGAAAATGTCTTTTATAGGGTATACATGCTTCCCCTTCCAAGAGAAGGAAATGCTTCCACCCTCTTACCCCCTTTTTTATTGGAACAGAGATATCCCCAAACACATATACAGCTCCAACCCTATCTTGCAGACCAAATGGCTAGCATATCAATGAAAGAGACACTACCAGTTACTGATACAACATTGAGTTCCAACAACAAGCCATTGGAAATAGTCCCAAATATTTAGAAGCCAGGGTGACAATGGAATGGATTCCTCAGAATATGTGGAAATCTCTATATTTTAGCCTAGTTGATACGTTTCTCTCCCTGTTACTGTAACAAAAACCTTCTAAACCACTGTATAAACTGAGAAATTTAAGTTGATCATCTGCCTCGCCAACCAAGAACCTCAACTGATGATTACATAAAGTTCAGACAGTTTTAAAGGGAAGCCAAGATAGCTCTTGTCATGGTGGAAAAATATTATCATCATATTCTATGAAACAGTGTATCAACAGTGTAATACAATAGCATAGACTATAGACAATTAGATTACTATCCCTTTGGAAAATATTTCTCTAAATGTGCCATGCAAGATTTCTGAGTCCTAGGCACTTTAAGCACTTTTCCTTACAGTGTTCTGCATTCACTGTCTATAGGATCAAGCCTTTAAGTAAAATATCTGATCTTCAGAAATGCAAAAGGATTTCAGGATATAAGCAAAAGTCCTTAGTTTTCTAATGATTACAAAACATATTTTCTACATCATCAATTGATAATAAGCATATAGAGTATTAGCAATGGTACTTAAAGGTTAGGGCAAATATGCTCATTGAGAAGCCCTTATAAAAGCATACACATTCACGTTTTGAAATAAAATACAGTATTCCTAAAACCACGGCTGATGTTCAGCCAGGAGGCAACCAGTCTGGGCCTTGCAGCTATTTCGGACAAGCCTGTGTTCTGGTTGGTCAGTGCCTGGTACTTGCCAGTTCAATATTTTGATTATAATCCCTGCCCGTAATGCTATAGAACCACCAACCAATAAACATAAAAAGAGAACTCAAAAAGTCAGGCATGAAACGACGTTACAACTGGCCACTGGATGCTATAAGAAAAGCGTTGTGTGTCTGGCTGGTACTTCAGTGATAAAACATCATTATCGAGAAAAGTAAGCCTGTGCTTACCAAAGAACTTTCTTCAAAAATTGATGGACTACTCCCATACTAAGGCACAAGCATCTGTAATTATTATTAAAGTGCAGACATTTACAATACTCTAGGAAAACATTTTCCAAAAGCTAGTAGGTATGAAAATAAAGTGCAAGCCCGATTCGAACATCTTAGGGGGCGCAGTGGCTGGACTGCTGCTTGGGTTTCGCCTTCATGTTCAACACATAATCGTGGTGAAAGGACGAGCGGACAGTGCGATTCATTAAGGGCTGAAGGGGGCGGAAGTTGTCGACCATTCTTTTCTCATTCTCCCCCTCCGAAGTGAAAAGCAGGGTCCGAAATTGCTCAAGCTAGAAGTAGAAACAGGAAGCATGAGTAGTTTCAACAGAAAAACAGCTTTGCTTAACAAATAAAGTACTTACATTCCAAAAACTCTGAAACATAAGAGCCAAATTGGATGCAGAAGGAACATGTATTTCTTTGTAGGAATGTCTTCACGGCAAGGCGGGATATAAGTGCACCAGCATGTCTTGTGTGGAGAAAAGCAGCAGGATGTAGTGAAACCAGGGAGGCACTGAGGATCAGGAGTTGGGGGCTCGAATGCCCTGTCTCCCAGGTAGTAGCCCTTTGTCGGGACAAGTTACTTCAACTCTGATTTTCAGTAGCCTCATCTTTAAATGGGCAAAACAGGCAGCTTACAGAAAAATACAGAATGTTCTTCTTAAATTAACCGTATCATCAACATACACAACATATCACTGATGGTTCATCGCAGCAGGCATTGCTGGGAAAGCAATGCATGAAGACATCTTAACTGGTGCTGGGATGCTCCGAGCCGGTGCTATCCAACAGAACTTTCTGCGATGATGGAAATGTCTTCTCTACGTCCATTACAGTAACCATGAGCCAATGTGGCTACTGAGCGCTTGAAACATGGCTAGTGTGACTGAGGAACTAGATTTTTAATTTGATTGATATTTAAATTTAAAGGGCCACATGTGGCTACCGCCCACTTATTGGACGGCGCAGCTCGATACCAAAGGAGTATCAAGTGCCTGTTCTCTAAGGTGGCAGTGACTCAGTCGAGAGCCTTGTGGCTTTCTGTGCAAAGACGCATTGCCCCATGGCTCACTTTAAGCCAGCAGGAAAATCGGTTCCCATGCCCCCCTCACTCATTCGGGCTCTTTGTTGCTACAGAGGCTAGCCTGGGGGCACAGTTGGCACAAAGACTTCAGGCCAAGGAGAGCTGAAGAGGCAAGCACCCAAAACTGGCTGTGCTTGCAAATTACACACATGGCCTCATTAATTAAGAAGGTGACCAAATAGCGAATGCTTCTTTTTCTTCAGCTAATTGCAAAAAAAAAAAAAAAAGAGAGAGAAAAGAAGCCAAATACCAATAATAAATTACATTATATCTATAAAACAGGGAGATGCCCTTTCTAATGATGTTGAAGATTTATATATATATATATATATATATATATATATATATATATATATGTTATCTATAAAAGGCTCCACACATCGCTGAGTCAAAAGAGTAGCAGAAGGGGACGGATGTGGCTCAAATGGTTGGGCGTCCGTCTCCCATATGGAGGGACCCCGGTTCGATACCCGGGACCTCCCGGTAAAATAAAAAAAAAAAAAAGAGTAGCAGAAGAGTATGTGCAGAATGAGTTCACTTTTGTAGAAAATGATGTATGGTTATATAAATAAAAGACCAGAAAGATTTACCTTAACAATGACTAACACTAAGTAGTAAGAGTATAGGCAGCTAGGATGATAGATGACATCAAACATTTTTTTCTTACTGTATTTTTTGCATTGAAATTTTATTTAATCAGTGCTCACAGGGGCCACTGACCCTCTGATTTATTTTTCCAGTGTTACATTTTTAAATACAGCAGAGTAAGTGTATACACCACAAAGCTAAGGCCCATGGTCAATCAAGCTCTCTATTTAGTCTAGTGGATATGCCAAGGAACATCTGTGCCCACAGAAGCTGTGGGATAATCCCATGCGTCTCCTGCTACACTACGCTGTATCTCATTGATCAGTCTCTCTCTCTACTCCCCTCCACTCACTTAACTGTCCCTTTTGAACTCCCTGGTTTCTCAGCCTAGACTGTTTCTTTTTTTTTAGGGATACCTCGTGTATTTTTTTTTGTACTTTTTAACCTTATTTTGTACATTTAATAATTGAAAATATAAACAATTAAAAAAATAAAAAGAAAACACAGTTGAATAAAAACATCCAATTCTCAATTAAATGTTCTGGATACATATACAACTTCTTTTTGAATCATTCGATATGTTACACAATATATTTGGTTCATAGTAATGCAATCACACAGTATTTGTCCTTTTGTGTCTGACTTGCTTTGCTCAACATAATGTCCTCCAGGTTCATCCATGTTGGACTGCTTCTTGGGAGAAAGAATTATTTTAAAGAGCAGGACAGGGAAAGGTAGCACTTCTTTTGTTTGTACTTTCAGCCTTAAAGGAATGGGCTCCAATGATGTCCACCTGGACTCATGAACATCACTCTGGTACTGAGCTCTTCCACTCTCCCTTCTGCCATACTGTCTAAATTCCACCCAGGATGTGCCCCCTCGGGCATCTCTTAGCTCCCAATGCTCTTCTCCCTTTTCACCCCCTCATTCCGAGGCTGACACCCTCTCCAATCCTCAGATATGCCATTTGGTCCTGTTTTAGTTTACTACATGCTCGCAAAGCAATATACCAGAAATGAGTTGACTTTCACAATGGGGATTTATTAGGTTAAAAGCTTACAGTTCTGAGGCCGTGAAAGCGTCCAAATCAAGGCATCATCAAAGATGCTTTCTCCTCTGCATCTGTGCAGCTGTGGATGATCAGGCACATGGCGGCATCTGCTCATCACTCCCCTCTCCTCCGGGCCTCACTGCTTTCAGCTTCTAGCTAAAGCAGCTTCCTCTCAGCCTCTGTGTTCCATTGATTCCACTTCTGGTTCCTTGGGCATTCTCTCTCAACTTCTGAGTTCTTCTCTGTCTCTGCAGCTTTTTTTCCTGTTCTGCAGCTTTTTATTCCTCCATTTATAAAGGACTCCAGTGAGAGGATTAAGACCCACCCTGGGCCATGTAATCTAAGCAAAAGCCCTTAACTGAGGTAATTTAATCAAAAAGTTCCACCTACAATAGGCTTACACACACAGGAATGGATTAGCTTTAAGAACAGCATTTCCTAGGGTCCACAAAAGCCTCAAACTGCCACAGATCCCGTCCCTCTGAAAAATTCCCCACCTGATTGGCATACAAAGTTATTTTCTTCTTCACGTTTATCCCACGCTATGACTATTGACCGTTCCGTTAACTTATCTCGTTGTTCTCTGTACTTTCCTCTACAGTGTAAGTTCCGGGAAGGCAGGGGCTGTATGTTTGCTCCACTAAGGTATTTTCAGTGCCTAGCACAGTCCTTGAAACAGAGTAGGTGCTTAATAAATATTTGTTTAAGGACTATTAGTTGAATGAGTGAAGACATCTTCATTGTCAAACAATTCAGCTTCTCTGAACTCTCTTCTTCTCTGACCTCACCCCCACCTCTAAATCCTCCACGGACTTTTTGTCACTGCCAGGGTCTCTGAGGAGCACAATAGAGCATATTGGTATAGAAAGTGTGTTCCCATTCTTTTAAAAGGCTTTCTAGTATTCCATTGTATGGAGCTACCATTATTTAAACAGTTCCCTATTGCTGGGTATATAGGTTGTTTAAAAACACGGGTGCAAAGAATAAGCATTGTATTAGTCAGGGTTCTCTAGGGAACCAGAACTGACAGGAGATAGCTGTGAAGAGTATGAGATTTTATAAAATTGTCTCACACAACCATAGGGATGCACAAGTCCAAATTCTGTAGTGTAGGCTGCAAGCCAGAGACTCAGATGAAAGTCCTTGTTGAATTCCCCAGGAGATGCTAGCTATTTGAAGTAGACAGGGGGATTCTCTCTTTGAATGCTGAAATCACTTCTCCTTTTCAGGCCTTCAGCTGATTGGATGAGACGTCACTCATTGCTGATGGCAATCTCCACAGTTGATTGTAGATGTAACCAGCCGTCTATGTACCCAACTCACTGATGATTAAAGTCCATGAAATGCCCTTGTATTACAATTAGCTCAGTGCTTCCTTGACCAGACAACTGGGCACCATTACTTGGCTGCATTGACATATTAGCCTAACCATCACAAGCGTGTATATGCATCCTTTTTCAGTTGTGGGCTTCATCTGCAGGATAAATTGCTCTTCAAAGGTTCTGTGCCCTTGCACTTTGATAGCTATTTAAAAAGTACCAATTTAACCATGGCAAGCTGGGCCTGAGGAGGCCTGATCTCCACGCTTCTACCAGCAGTGATAGAAGCAAATTTGGGGGTTGTTGCTAATTTATTAGCTGAATCAATGGTAGTTCTGTGGAGTCATTTAATCTTGTATTTCCCTTTTTATGAGTGAGGCTGAACATCTTTTCATATGTTTATGAACTTCTTATGTTTCCTTCACTGTAAGCTGTCTGTTTATACCACTTGCTGTTGATCTCTTAAGAACTGATTTCTAGGAGTTCTTTATATATTAGGGATATTAGCCCTTTCTCTGTTTTAGTCACTGCTATATCTCATAAACTTAGAAGAGTGCCTGGCATACAGTAGCCACTCAATAATTCATGGCTGAATGAATGTATATAAGTTATTCATATTTTCCCTGTTTGTTATTTGTTCATGGCAGTTTTCATCATATACAATTTTAAAACATTTTATGTAGTCTAATTTACTAGTTGCTTTCTTTATGACTTCTGGTTTTGATTTATAGTTAGGAAAAGCTTCCTCCATTTGGAGGCACGAGAGAATTTTCCTATGAATATCCTAGTATTTTTATGGCATTATTTTCACACTTAAAATATCTGGAGTCTATTCCTGTATAAGTGAAGCAAGCCAGTAGAATAGGGAATCAATAGATGGATCTGGAACCTGGCAAGAAGTCCACGTGGTCATCAATACCCCCAAGATGGCTGCTGGAAGACCCTCATGAGATTCTCCCATTTGGAACCAGATTTCCTCCAGAAGCCAGGAGAAGCCCCGGATACTCTCCAGGTGCCTTATCATTGGACCCTCCCAGGGGAGGGGATTGATAGGTGGGGTAATCAATCAAAATAGCAAACAGCTGGAACTCCTCCCATGTCATTAGCAAAGAGGTGGAATAATTAATGGTTTAAAAAGCAAGCAGCTCTAATGGAGCAGCAACAGTCCCCCAAGTGCAGGGGCAATGACTGGCGAAGGAGGATGATCCATTGATGGGCCCTTGATATTGACAACTATGCTTATGAGCCTTTGCTTTTGAAATTGAAATTTAGCCTATTGTTATGGGGTGCCTAAGAGTTGCCTCCTGAGAACCTCCTTGTTGCTCAAATGTGGCCTCTCTCTAAGCCAAACTCAGCATATGAATGTATTACCTTCCCCTCAGCGTGGGACATGACTCCCAGGGATGAGCCTCCCTGACACCGAGGGATTACTACCAAGCACCAACTAGTGATGCAACTGGAAAAAGACCTCGAATAAAAGGGGGAAAAGGTAAAGACAAATGAGTTTATATGGCTAAGAGACTTCAAAGTAAGTCAGGAGGTTATCCTAGAGGTAAAGCTTATGCGCATCTCAGCAGGATCACATAGACTGCCAAAGTGGATGCTACCCCAAATAGTGGGGCTCCTGAGGGCTCTGGAAACACCCAGGTCCTATGGTCCCTGACCATAGATAGCTCCGGAGTTTGATGCCTTGCCACTGGGCGCTACTTTGGAGTTTGTGCTCCTGAGAGTGACAGAGTTGGACTCAGTTATGTCTTCCCTACACATGGCTCATCTGTCCCTTCTATTTAAACCTATACTTGGTGCTGGAGTTTGTAGGTGTACTTTCAAGAGACTCGAGTCTTTGGGCTGCCCATGTGCCAGCTGGGCTCAGAACCTCAGCGGAATTGCAACACCTATTCTACAGCTCATTGGACTCACCCAGGACATCATCTCCACAAGGAGATAATGATGGACAACGACCATCCCAAGGAACAGAGAGAGTCTACAACTGCAAGCAAGATAGTCCCATCCATCTTCCCCATGGGATATAAGCCCCCTCTCAATTAGAGGTGGAGTGGACATCACCATCCCAAATCCTCAGGACTGGGGAATGAACTATGGACTAGAGTAGACTTACTGGTATTCTACTATAGACATATTGTGATTCTAGCGATGGAAGAAATTACAACATTGATGTGGAGCTAGTGGCCACTGGAGGCTCTGTTGGGGCAGGGAGAGGGAAAAACAGTAGTAATACGGGGGCTTTTTCGGGACGTGGGAATTGTCCTGAATGACATTGTAATGACAGATAGAGGCCATTCTATATCATCACATAACATGCAGAACCGTGTGGGAGAGAGTGTAGACTACAATGTGAACTCTGGTCCATGCTTAATGGCAAAGCCCCAGGATGTATTTATCAATTACAATGAATGTGCCATACTAAGAAGGATGTTTATGTGGGAGGGTGTGGGAGGTGTGGGGAGTGGGGCATATGGGAATCCCTATATTTTTTGTGTAACATTTATATAATCTAAGTATCTTTAAAAAAATAAAAAAATTATTATTAATAAAAAGAATGTATTTCCATGTATGTTACTATTACAAGGTGTTAATAATAGGGTAGTATATGTGCAAAAAATACACCTACAGCAAACTATGAACAGTAGTGAATAGTAATATATTGATATTTTTCCATTAATTGTAAAAAAATATATATATGCTAAGTGGCTAAGTGAAAAAAAAAAACAGACACAAAGTATTACATATTATTTGAATCCATTTATATAAATGTAAATACAAATAAATTTATAGAGATGGAATTAGATCCGTGGTTATGCAGGGCTGGTGAAGAATAGAGGAAATGAGAGGTGACTGGTAAGGAGTATGAGGTTTTTCTTGGAGTAATGAAATTGTTCTAAAATAGATTATGGTGATGAATGCACAATTATGTGTTTATAATAAAAACCATTGATTGGACACTCAGAATAGATTGTATGGTATGTGAATATATCTCAATAAAAATACTTTAAAATATCTAAGAGATCACTATTGCTACAGGATCTGTGATAACATATATAATAAATTTAAATGCAAAGAAAGAAAAAAAAAAAAGCAAGCAGGAAGCCAAATCAGTCTTCTTGCCTTCACCCCAGTTCCTGCTTTCCTCGCCCGGCTCTTGCCATTTTTCCCCTGCCATGATGGCCATGCAAGTAAAACCTGGGCACTTATAATCTATAATGGGCAATTGTAGTCTGTAAATCAGCCCTCTTTATCACTCTTCAGCCCCTTCCTCTCTCTGGGACCCATGATCTGTTATTTTCTCCCATTTCTCTTCCCTCCCTACCTTAATAAATTATTGGCCTAATCAACCTGGCTTGCTCTCGAAATTCGTTTCTTGCAGCTTAGTCAAGAACCTAGACAAAATCCGGTAACATAAGGTTTGAATGACAGATCCAACTTTTCTCTTCCAAATGACTGTTTGCTTATCCTCCAATACCACTTACTCTTTTTCCCTGCTGACCTGAGATACCACCTTTATCATAAACGAAATTCCCATAGGTATTTGGGTGTACTTCTGAATTTACTATTTTGTTCCACTGAGGTATGTCTTTATTCATGTGCCAGTACCACCCAATTTATCACTGAGACTTTAGAATGCCTTGTGGATCTAGTCCTCACTTTTTTTTTCTTTTTTTTCTTTTTTAAGAATTTCTCAAAAAAATAAAAAATAAAAAATTTTTTTAAAAATGGGGGATGGATGTAGCTCAACTGGTTGGGCATCCGTCTCCCATATGGAGGGACCTGGGTTCGACCCCCAGGACCCCCCGGTAAAATAAAAAAAAAAATAATAATAATAAAAAAGAATTTCTCCTGGCTAGTCATGCTTGTTTGTTTTTCCATGTGAACTTTAGAATTAGCATATCTATTTAAAACTCCTGCTGATATATTTGCTGGGACCACATTAAATTTATGAAGCATAAGCAATTTATGAAGAACAACTCAGTGAAAATTGCTATCAAGGTTGTCTTAAAAAACTTTTAAAAAAAAGTTTTAGAGAACTTGTAGGTATACCGAAAAACCATGCATAAAATACAGAGTTTCCATAATCAAGGATGTCTTTATGATGTCTTCCTACTCAATAACATGGTATGAATTTTATTAGTTCAAGTCTTCTTCTGGGTCCCTCAGGAATGCTTTAATGTTTTTTTTAATTTGTAACTTTTTTTGTTAAGCTTAATTAAAGGTATTTTAATTTTTTGTTTCCATTATAAATAGGGTTCTTTCATTATTTCTTCTATTTGTGACTTATATATGTTAAGTGTGTTGATTTCTGACATTAATATTGTACTGTTTTATTGAATTATTTTATTTGTCATGTTTTTTATTGCTTCTCTATTTATTTTTCCTTATCTGCTTTAATTATATTGTCTACTTCCAGAATATGATTTAATATAAAATTTAATATGCTAATAATAGTGGGATTAGTAGATATTCTTTCCAAATTAAGTATACTATTCACTTTTTTGTATCTTTTTTTTATTAACCACTCATGTATACATCTCTCAAAACTAGGTTAGCATTGCATATTTTTTGTTAACACTTGATATGAATGGAATCATATCACACATATTTTTAAACAATTTATTGAAGTATATTATTCATACATGAACATATATAAACTATAAGTGTTCAGCAAATATACTATTCGCTTTTGAAAAGAGATCAACCTCTTATTTTTCAAATTAGGGAAGTCTCCATTCATTTCCATTTTATTAAAATTTTTAAAAAATTGAATGGTGAATTTCATTAATGTCTCTTAATAATCTGTGGAAATTATAATATGGATTTTCTCCTTAGAGTTGCTGATAAGATGAATTTTATCAATAGCATTCTTATTACTGAATCATCCTTGCATTACTGGAATAAATTCTACTTGGGCAAAGTACATATTTCTTCTAATGTACTGCTGAATTCTGTTTCATATATATATATATTTGCTTTTATATTCTTCAGAGATATTGGCCCATATCCTTGTGCAAGAATAGACCCCAGATATTTTAAATGTAAAAATAATGCCATAAAAGTACTAGGAGAGTCAGGAAAATTCTCTCATACCTCCAATCTTTGATGGGTTTTGGTGTCAATGATATCCTGACTTTATAAAAATGAATTTGGACACTGTTGTTCTAATGAAAATGTTTTATAATCAATAAAAATGTATAAGCAATCATAATTATAGTTTAGTCCCATTATGAATTAAACAGGATTTTGTGTATTGGTGTAACAACCACCACTTAAACTTAGTTTCTAAAGAAAAAATAAATACCAAGTTGAAAACAACTGATTCACAATTAAATTTCTGGAAAGACAGTGTTGGGTTTTGTTTGTATCCTGAGATTCCATGATAAAAGTCCCTTAGGGAGTTTAAGGGGTTTTGAACACATCCATGTCTGGCCTTCATTCTTTCATATAGAGGGTCTTAATTTATATAGAGATTCATGTTTATATATAAAATACACAATGCATGCACAGCAAAACATATGCCATTGTCAAATATGAAAGTCAAAAGCTTATGTTTTCCTGTTTTAATTCCTCCCTCTCCTAGTTCATATCCAAACTGAGACAAGACATTAGCATATTTTAATAAAAATGTGCAAGCATTGCAAAGTGTTAAAACTGATGACAAATTTTGAGCCCAGTCTTGTTTTAAAGGGGTTCACTTGAATTTCCTAGTATAGAAATTGTGGGAAGAGCTTACCTGATCATGATCAACCTCTATTGGTTGCTTCTTAATGATCCAGATGACAGATTCAGAGAGTGGCGGGGTTGTCAGAGACCCCGAGTAGGTCCAGTAATCCGGGCAGGTGGGCATCAGGCAGGAAGGGTCAAATGACTCAAATTCCATAAGGGTATCCTGGCAGAAAGAAGGAGTCACTGAGTCAGTATTTAGTGGTGAAAAGCACTCAGGACTCAGATGTTAAGGCAATGATCCTCAGGGTGTGTCCGGGGCCAGCAGGTGCTCCGGGTACCTGTGGGCAGCTTTCAGAAGAACTACTATTTAGGATAGACTCGTGCCCGTGCTTTGTTTCTGCACATGACTGTGTATTTCTAATACCCTGCAGGGGGACGCAGCCCAAACTGTTTTCTCCCTGGAGTCTAGTGAGTTTGGAGCAGAGGATTTCCTCTGAGTATTTTTTGAAGGAATTAGGTGGTGGCTTCTCTTTTTCAGTAGCAACTAATGGATAAGTCTCGTTTTAAAATGAAACGCAAATGAGGAAGGGCCAGGAACCTAGACTAAAAGGGGGGGGGGGGCTGGAAAGTAAAGAGGGAGAGGGGGAGAGATGGAGGAGGACAGGGAGAGAGCAAGGGAAGAATAGAATACAATACACTGGGGGCTTGGCCAATGGTACCTAACTGAGGGCTCTGGGTAATTGTTCTTTAAAGCAGGACAAGTCAAGTTTCTGTAGGCTTTTTCTTCTCCCCGCAGGTGTGAGGGGACCTATAGTCAACAAGGAGGGGAGAGCCTTATGTTTATTCCCAAGTCCTTAATGGCATGGTGGCACAAACAAGCTCCGTGCCTGCCCAGGGAGTCGCTCCTGCCCCCTGCCAGGGGTCCCAGGGCCAGGGGCTTTCTTAACACAAGCAACCTAAAGGGCAAGTTGTCTTCTGAGGCAACTTTCAAAGGAGAATCTGAGAAGAGTTCACTTTAATTACATTTCCCAATCTGAAGCACCTTGTTAACACTGCTATGAAAACATAAAATATATTTCAAGTAACTTGGGGGAAAAAGAAATATTACCTTATGCTTAATGGATGGCAAAATGTCCACCAATTTCTGTAACTCTTTATGATGTTTGCCCAGCTAAAGAACAATACATGAGAAAATATTAAAAACAATTGGCATCGTACTGTAGATAGAGAATGCTAATTAAAATTAACCAACTAGTTAATTAACCAGCAGCAAACAAAGCCTCCTTAGTACTGAAACTGCACTTAAGCTGGCAGTTTTGGGGGTGTTAAAGCGTACTGACTCCACTTGGCTGTGTGTGCTGGCTGTCTACAGGGACACGCACCTCTCGCGCCTTTGGTGCCCCCTGAGCTCATAGGCCATCAGGGGCCTCAGAGCGAGAGGAGAGGAGAAGTCCCCGAGTACTCCAGGGCAAGACCAGGAGCCCCCGTTCCACAGCGGATGCTGCAGGAGGCCTGGGGGAGGCCCTGGCACGAGGTGGCCCTCCCAGGCTCCACTGTCCAGCCAGATCACTGGCAGGAAAGCACTTAACCTCGGAAACTTTAGTTCCCTCCGAGAAATGGAGGCGACATTATGGCCATCGGAATGTTCTCGGGGAAGATGCACTAAAAACACTGAGCAAGTGTATCTTCACAAGGCACTCCAGAATACAGGTCCTTTTCATCATCATTTCCCATGGTTGTTTGCCTTTATCTTTTTGTTCCATTTAAAATATATTCAGGGGGAAGCGGATGTGGCTCAATCGATAGGGCTCCCGTTTACCATATGGGAGGCCCCGGGTTCAATTCCCGGGGCCTCCTGGTGAAGGCCAGCCAGCCCGTGCAGCATGGTGAGCTGACACAGTAAGATGACGCAACAAAGGGAGACAAGTAGACACAGAAAAACACACAGCAAATGGACACAGCGAGCACAAGCAGCAAGGGGGGATAAATAAAATAAATAAAATCTTTAAAAAAAATAAATAATAAATAAAATAAAATAAAATATATTCAGGAAGCAGATGTGGCTCAAGTGGTTGAGCACCTGCCTCCCACATACAAGGTCCCAGGTTCATTCCCCAGCCCCTGGTACCTAAAAAGATATATATATATATATTCAGCACTAACCTCATATTTTAGCCATTATTATAGTTATTTGCCTTTATCCTTTTAAACCAGTGCTTAAAAAAAGAAATGTCGTGCAAGCCACAGAGGCAATTTAAAATTTTCTACTAGCTATATTAAAAGGCAAAAAATAATAGGGGAAATTCATTTGAATAGCATATTTTATTTAATGCAATACATTCAAAATATTATCATTTCAACATGTAATCAATGTAAAAAATGACTATTTTACACTTACAGCATCTCTCAATTTGGATGTTAAATTTCATCAGAACAAACACATGATCTGTATTTTGATTTCAAAAAATTTACAGTTGACAACGTACATTCACATTCCCAAATTGTTCCAAACATTCTTAGACGTCTTCCAATGACAGAATTGTCAGTTCTTAAATTTGCATATCAATGAATTAAAATGAAATAAAATTTAAAATTCAGTTCCTCAGTAGCATAAGCTACCTTTCAAGTGCTCAATTGCCACATGTGGTTTGTGACTACTCTACTGGACAGAGCAGTTTGGTATCATTTAAAATATATTTGTAACCATCTCATATATATATATATACATATATATATATTTTTTTTTAAAGATTTTATTTATTTATTCATTTATCCCCCCCTTGCTGCTTGTGCTCGCTGGGTCAGCCAACCACGCCATGCGGGTGGGCCTGCCTTCACCAGGAGGCCCCGGGAACCGAACCCGGGGCCTCCCATATGGTAAACAGGAGCCCTACTGATTGAGCCACAGCCGCTTCCCACCATCTCATATTTTAACCACTGTTTATTTTCATCAGCATATGGATCCCCATATTCTTAAAGTAAATAACATTTTCTCTCTCTTCATTCTAGAATACTAACACATCATTTAAAATCAGTAAGCTTTTTTACCTTTAAAAACACCCCTATCACGGCCAAACCATTTTCTTTCAGTGCTGCATCCTCAAAGCTTTCAAATTTGACTGCATTCCAATGCACCAAATGCAGCTGAAATACCATTAAAAAGGGCTTAATGCATGACAATGTAGGGACACTCCAAAACAAACTGGCAGCATTATTAAATACACAGCATTTAAAAATATTTCCACACCCAAAATTAAGCCGCTGTTAAAAGCAAATGATAATCACGTGCAAAATGAGATAGAAATAAATAACAGGAAGAAATTTAGGCCAGAGCAGCAATTAATGTTACTTTGGAATAGAGCAAAGTTAGTAACATTTCAGTGACACATCAACATTTGTCCATTTCCATCCTGATTTGTATAAAATATTAATAACCAAAATTCATTTGCATCAAAAGCTGAGAAGATGTTTATATTCAGAGAAGTAGATTCTCCCTATTGGAATTGGACAAGAGTTGAAGACAAATTTCTTCTTTGAAGGAAAACCAATTAAAATGCATGTGTTTCTTTTTTATTTTTAAAGTAACATTTATTTCAAACTAAATTAGGAAAAAAAAAAAAAAGGTTTTAAGAAGAAACTCTACTTCCTGATCCACTCTCTCTGTTTCCCTAGAAATCACTCCACATCCATTATTCACAAACGAACTTCAGGGCATCACCATCCAGCCACCAGCCTCCCAAGTGAGAAACCTCAAGGCCATTGTTAACTTGGACCACGGCACACTTGAAGGGGACGCGGCCTCCAAGCCCTGTGGCTTTTATTCCAGAAATGCTTTGTAAATTTTGCTCTTTCTCTCCATTTCTAGTACTATGCTTTCATTTAGGCGGCCACCGACTGTCACATGGATTAACCCAACCTCATGGCCCTGCACTGTTCTGGAGTTATTACTTTCTGCTCTTATTTGAGTCTAGGTCAGAATTCGAGAAGAGTTCTGTCGCAGGACTTTAAGGTTCAATTCTGCTACAGTGTTGGCATGAGGGCAGGTATCGTTTTTTACATGTCTGGGGCGGGGGGGCAATCAACTACTATTCAGCACTTAGAGGAATCACCCGATTCTTACTGATACTTAGGAAGCTCGGAACTCTCCCACCCCTTCAAAGTCACCCCTGGCAACATACCTCGGCCGGGTAGCATTTGCTGTCCACAGTGTGCTCGGAGCCCCAGGCATCGATGGCCCCCCAGTGGAAATGGAACTGCTTCAAGCGGTAGTTGTGTTCCAGGGGTCCCCCCTCGATCGCTGAAATGGCACACCCAACGATCAGAGGACAGCTCCTCACGCCGTGGGGAACGTGGGGGGCAGGCCGACTCTGCAGACACACCCTCTACGTGAAAAGTCTTACCTGGGGCAGGCTGTATTACCGACAAGGATTTATAAACGCGATTCACATGCCGTTAGGACATGGGTAAGGGCGAGGCCTCTGCTCCGAATGAGGCTGAGATGAAATTATGTATACATACAGCAAGCCACAGATGATGTGAAGGCCGATTCTCGAGTTATTTTTATATTCTACCTTGGCTGTTCCTGGTTTTCTTTTAAGTGTGCAATAAAGTAAAAATTGTTCTCAGCATATTTACCCAATCCAATCTCTTACAACTGAAACTGGGGGACAAAAGATACTGTCTTTCTTTTTTAGGCCTGATACTTTGCTTTTCACATTTTGAAGATACTAGTGTTTCTTTCCCTCTCAGTGAAATGGAATAGGAAATTTACAAGTCAAAAATGATCACTCTCTGCCTGTGGACTGAGTGAAAACGTGACTCATTCGCACACTTCAGCACTGGTCCCTGCAGTGTGGGGTAAGAAATACCTTCTGTTAAACTAGACTTTTCTGGGACTAGAGCAGGGCTTCTTAACCTTTTTTGTTCCACAGACCCCTTTGCCAGTCAGGTGAAAACCACGGACCCCTTACTAAGTCCACACTGTACTGGGTATTATTTAATAAATATATCACCCCTGCACCAACACGGCCCCACAAAAATAATGCTTTTTTAATTTCAATTCAAGCTCACAGACACCTGGTTAAGAACTCCTGGCCTAGTGAAATCAATACATTCTAGGTAAGATATTCAGATAAGACAAGTTTTTAAAGTAACCCTTCCTCAGGCTCTGGGGTGTGCTAATTTTTTAATATATCTTTTTCTGCCCAAATCTTTGGCATATCAGTTCCTCATTTTATTTCTGTCTAATCCGCCCCCCATGATATCTGTATGTGGTCAAACCAACACAGCAACAATAAAACCATCTGTCTCATCATTGACATGATCTTTAGAGTTTGTTATATCATTGGTTCAATTCTATACACACAAATGATCAAGTTCAGTAACTCCAGGGACCAAATACGCTGGCTATGTCATGCCTTACTGGCTTTAAGAAATATTTTGCATAATTTCCTCTTCTAAAAAGAAGGAGGAGAGGTTTTTAAAAAGGTGAATGGAAACCCAATGACCACTTCCCTTCAGGAGGCAGGGAAGCAGCAGAGAAACCGGTGATTCAATAAGTTAACAGGACTATACCAAAGTGTGCTGAAATAAAACAAAAATGACATCTTCCAAAAATCTTATCTTGCTATGCCAGCTCTGTAGTGTGACTCTAATTTGGGCAAATATTTAATCCAATGTGTCATGTGGGGAGCCACCCCATGGAGAGGCCCAGGTGGCAAGGAACCAAGGGTGGCCTCTGCCCAGCAGCCAGCAAGCAACTAAGGCCCTGAAAAAAACTGAATCCCACCAAGGGCCACATGCGTGAGCTTGGAAGGGGATCCTTTTCCGGTCGAGCCCTGAGATGAGACCCTGATCCCAGCCAACACCTTGACCCCAGTCCGAGGGGAGACCCTGAGCCAGAGCAGCCAGCTAAGCCATGCCCAGATTCCCAGCCTCTGAGCCCGGTCTGCAAAGCCCTCTGAGAAGCAGCTCCTGCCGACCTCCGGACCTGCTCTCCTGCCACTTCCATCGTGCACTGTCCACAGTCAGGCTGAACGCAAGCACCACGTGGCCTCACACCTCCACTTCCGCATGGACCGCCCAGGTGTCACCTGGCCAGGAAGCCTTTCCTCACCAGAAGCCAGGTGCACACCTCTGTCACAGCATTCAATACTCTGCCTTAGCACCATCACTTCCAATGGGTCTCCCCACTACACTAAAGCTCCTTAAAGCAGGGACCTTCCCGTATTCCTCTTTCTATTCTGAGCACCTGGCACAGTGCCCGGCACTTAGGAGATCCTCAATGAAACAAGGGCCAAAAGTGTTTGTTGGGTTTGTTAACTGGGACATCACTGGTAACCTCAGCAAGGTAAGGGAAAGGCTTGAGCAGGGGAGAGGGGAAATAGAATCATCAGGAAACAGGTGGTGCAGGGAGCCAGAAGACAGCACAATAGAGAGCAGAGCAGTCATACTGAAACGTAAGAACTTGGTTGAGGTTTTCACTTTGATTTCTCTTGTCCTGCCCCTTCCCTAAACACAAACACATAACATGAATTTTTAACAGATTTTTGGTGAGAGAAGTTTTCTTCTTTTAAACCATTTTTTTCCCATCTCTCTTCCAATAAAGACCCAGAAAATCAGGATCAGTTACTCACTGTTTTTGTTTGTTTGTTTGTTTGTTTTGTATTGTTTTTGTGGTGGTTGGTATTCTGTTCTCTGTGTGCTCTTACATGAGAAAGGATTAAACTTGTAAAAATTAGATAACAGATATAAAACACCTAGCATAGAGCCTGGCTTTTAGTAAGCAGTCTATTTAATGTCCACTTCCTTCCTTTGCTTTAAAATGTGGAGGCAAAGGAGCTACCAGAGAGAGGGAAGACGAAGAGAAAGGTAATACACTGCAGGACTCTTACAAATAAAACTCAGTGCTGGAAACAGACAACAGGGATCTTTTGGGGGTGATGAAAATGTTCTAAAATTGCATTGTGGTGATGGTTGCACAACTCTGTAAATTTACTAAAAAAAAGTCACTGAATTGTTAAAAACACACACACACACGTACACAACTAAACGTGGGACCAAAAATAGGGAAAGAGAACTTAAAATGTTTCTGAAAGCATTCTTACAGGGTTCACTGGTTAAGGTCTCAGAAAAGTGTAAAATAAGGGAAGCAAGTTTGCGGCAGGAAGCACGCTCTTGAGGAGACCAATGGAACTCACATCTCCTTGTCTTCAATGTCTGTTGAGCTCACTACTAAGCCCAAGGATAATTCAGTGCCCTTTCCCCCAAAGTTTTGTTTTGTTTTGTTTTGTTTTGTTTTTTGAGGTACAGGGACCCAAGATTGAACCCACGACCTCGTATGTGGGAAGCCGGCGCTCAACCACTGAGCCACATTGGCTCCCCTGAGTTGGTTTTTTCGTTTGTTTGCTTGTTTGTTTTTGTTTTCAGGAGGCACCAGGGACCTAACCTGGGACCTCCCATGTGGGAAGCAGGCACTCAACTACTAGAGCCACATCTACTCCTCTCCCCACAATGATTTGATCTCTCACTTGTACTCATTAAAGAACAGCATCCTATTCAGGAAAACCAAATAATAATAATAATAATAATAATATTAAAATATCCAGCAGGGGGCAGTGGTATGAGATGCTCACAAAACTTCTCTTATAATCCTTTTAATTTCTGTAAGGTCAGTGATGATGCCCCCTTTCATTACTGGTTCTAGTCGTTTGAGTCCTCTCGCTCTTCTCCCCCTTTCCATTTGGTCCACTTAGCTAAAGGCTTGTCAATTTTGATGATCTTTTCAAAGAACCAACTTTTTATTTCATTGATTTCTGCTCTATTCTTTTTTTTTTTTTTTTAAAAAGATTTTATTTATTTATTCATTTATCCCCCCCTTGCTGCTTGTGCTCGCTGGGTCAGCCAACCATGCCGTGCGGGCGGGCCCACCCTCACCAGGTCTCCCATATGGTAAACAGGAGCCCTACTGATTGAGCCACAGCCGCTTCCCTCTGCGCTATTCTTTATTTGTCTTTCTTGCTGCTTGCTTTGCATTTAGTTTGCTCTCCTCTTTCTATTTTCTAAAGGTGGAAATCCAGGGTATTGGTCTGAGAAACTTCTTCTTTTCTAATATAAGCATTTTCATCTACAAACTTCCCTCTAAGCACTGCTTTAGCTGCATCCCATAAGGTTTGGTATGTTTTTGCCATATACTTTCCCCAGCCCTTTTTCCATGCACACTTTCCCCCAGTTCTTTGTAAAGCACACTGTAGGAACATTTCCTATTTTTAAAAATCTATTTAAAATTTTATAAACATTGATATTGATTAGATCCTTATTTTTCTAGAATTGTTTCTTATCTTTCCTCATTTTCAGGATGTCTTTGCTTTCTTTTACTTCTTCTGTATTTTTTAATGTTCGTTCACTCTGGCTTCCTCTTTGAATGCTATTGGTTATTTTGCAACAGCATGGAGAAATAGCAGGGAAGCATAAGCAGGAAATAGGAGGAAGTCACTGAAAGTGGAAAAAGAGAAAGAGAGAAAGTTAGGAACTTGGTAAAGAATCCTGGTATTTTAAAGCAAATAATTATTAAAGCATAATGAAAAGGAGCTATCAGTTTTGATCTTTCCCAACAGAACAACTGGAAAATTAACAATCCCACTCTACAATTTTTCTGGCACATTTTGTAAAACCATTATGAGAATGACTCACCCACGGAAGGTAAGATGAAGGAATGACTTAATCAGTTGGGTTTGCAGGTATCTAAAGAGCTATTAGAAGAATACCGCAGGTTATTTGTTTTCCATCTGAGATTGGCCAGGCAAATGGGTAGATAAGAATTTTTGAATACTTGTTCATGAGATTAAGAGATGAATAAAAAATAAAACAAACAGCTATTTGCCCTGAATGATCCTGGAATGAACTCACTTGGTTCAGAAACCTGTTAACAACTTTCTAAGAGTCCCAGCTCATTGATGCCATGATATATTGGCCACACACAGTGACTGGCCACAGGTCCTTGGTAGTGCCCAGGCTGTCAAGGGCTGTAGAAGGCTGGCCAATACCTAGGCTCCTCGGAAGAAAAAGAGAAAGCAGCCGGGGACCTTGCTGGGAGTGAGACTTGGAAGCTGCTGTGCACCAGAGTGAGAGTTAGTGCTCTGTAGGCTAGGTCTGCCCTTCAGACGAGGCTGGGCAGGAATAATGGTAGAGCTCTCAGGGAGGAGAGGAATTTAGCTTGCTCTTCTCATGATGTGGGGTAATGCAATCTTTTGGGCCTCCAGTTGAGATGGGGGCACAATCTGGAGTTTGGCACAAATTAAGAAAGATACCCATGAATCCTGGAGCAAAGGGAGCAATTTCTTCTTAGTTTGAGATGAGTAAATATGATGTTCAGGGTTTGGGGGCTGGATCATACAATGGAGGAGAAAGAAGAAAAAGGTGAATGCAGAGCCACCCTCAAGGACGGACTTGAATACTTCGGGATTCACAGGAGAGAAGTCTGCCAGAGGGAAGAGAACAAGGGCAAGATTAAGCAGATTAGAGGAGCAGTCTTTGGGCATTGGGCCAGAATGCCAGGTTCTAAGTATTGCAGCATCACCAGGAAAGTGTCAAGAAAACAAAAATCAGGTTGAGAATTCTCGGGCTGGGATAAATACAGGAGTGAGCTCTTCTATTCTGGTGTTTCATTTACGGTTTTTACTTCCTTCAATATCACTTTCATGGACGAATTTCCTCATATTCATGCAAGAAAACAGATTTCTTTTAGATCAGGGATTCTCGACCTCAGCTCTATTGATATTTGAGACTAGATAACTCTTCATTAAGGCTGTCCTGTGCATTGTAGGATGTGTAGCAGCAGCGCTGGCCTCTACCCACTAACTGCCAGTAGCAACCCTTTCCCTGCCCAGATGTGACAGCCAAAAATGCCTCCAGATGTGGCCAAATCACCCCAGATGGGGATGGGGGATGGGGTGGCAAAATCCCCACTGGTTGATAACCACTACTTTAGATACGCTATTTCAGATAATAATGATTTCAGAATAATTAGAAATATTTGATGCCATCAAGTTCAGTTAAGAAGAAGGAAGAGGAGGAGAAGGAGAAAAGGAAGGAGAAGGAGGAAAAGAAGAAACTTGCACAGAATTCATCACATTCTGCCTTCAATAGACACGAAGAGTTTTCAGATAACCTTTGAAATCATTCAGCTTAGTTTCCAAGTAGGTTGAAAGAAAGAGAACACTCAAAAGCAATCTAATATTTGCATTTGAATATCCCTTTTAAATTGTGTTTCTTTTAAAATAGATAACAGTATGAACAGATTATGAGTTTCCACTTTTCTAAAGTATGACTAGTCCTAACGAGTTGTTAAAGACTGTAACCTCACACACACGTGAACATTCTTTTTGCCCCATTTCAAGTATATTGCAATCTTCTTCGTTGAAACTCATTAAATAGTATTAGCATTTCATATAGAAGTTACTTGCAAAGTCAGCAAACAGAAGAAAATTAGCACATATTCAACACACACATAAATTAAGTTTCTGGCAAAGCTTTAATTTCACGCCCCATCTTCTAGACCAATTATAGAATCAACACCTAGAGATAGATGCATGTATTAATAGAAAGTACTATCTATACTAGTTTAGAAGGAAACATGCATAAAACTAGATGGGATTTTTTTTCATACATTCAAAAATCCAGTCAAATAACTTCCATGGCATTGCTAACAAGAAGGTCAAGGACACCATGGAGATAGTTTAATGTGTCCTGGGTTGACATAAAACTCTTTCTTTTACTCCAAACAAGACCAGCACATCTTGCTTTTACCTGATTTATCTGTAGAATCATCAAATTCCACAAGGAAAGAGTACCCGTTATTCCAGATGTGGAGGCAGGTGGTTGGATCATAAGTGATGGTGAGAGGTTTTAAGCAAGGATCGTAAATACTGTCCCTCCATCGGATATTGATTGGTGACTGTCGATCGCCCCCGGGAACCAGGTCCACACTCTCCCAGAGTGGATGCACTAGGAGAAAGTAGATCGGGGGTCATCATCAAGACAGTCCAGTGTCTAGTATCACGCACGGAGCAATTCCACATGTGGAAAGCTTGTCGAGGCTCGTGGAAACCAAGTCTTAAGAACTGGCTGCTTAGGGGCTTCATCAATCGCCCAAAGCTGAGGGTAAGGAAACCAGGAGCTCCTTGCAGAAAAGCAGCCTTCTGCCGTTTGGCTAAGCCAAAACGTCTCGGTTTCCCCCACTGATTTCAACTAAATCAGTTTGTGAGAACAGTAAAATATGTGCAGATTTGTACTGTGTGAAAATAGGGCATTCACAAATGAGTCTCTTTTCTCTATGGATAATTTTCTGGGCCCTAACCCCAAAACTAGCTTTAAACACAAATAGAAATTAATTTACTATTCAATAACAGACTTGTTTTCAACAAAGGGAATGGGGACAGAGGGGAGAGAATTTTTGGAACACAAACCTTGAACCAAGTTTTGTATGTTTGTAATTGGTTAGCTGGTAGAAATAAAGGTTCACATATCAGGCAGCCTGTAAAATGCTTGTCCCACATTAGTAGGTGTGACGAGTTCACCTCTATGTAAGCAAACTTACAGGAGCAGCCGGCCACCGTGAGCCGCTGGGCAGAAATATAAGCATTGCCAACGTACTCTGAGTTCTGTCTATCACATGAATAACGGAGGCATTACGTAACAGTGCACAGATAAAAACCGTCCCACACACGCACTGCTGACATCACTGATGCTGATTTTCTTCCACAGAGTCAACTCATTGTCTGTCCAAGTCCCTGAGAAATAGTGGCGGGTTTCCTGATAGAACAGGACCATCCACGCTTGATGAATTGTAGCCCATGTAGAAAACATTTGGGGTTGTCCAGTTCTCTGCACTGTAGAATAGCACAGATGGGTAGATGCAAGACCAATGGGAAAACTAGGAAAAACAGGAATTGAGACAAGTTGTTCTCAACAATGATCTGCCCCTTGCCCTACTGCTAAGAAAGAGACCAAGGATTTGGAAAGTGACAAGGTAACTGCTACCCAGTCAAACCCCCACGTGGCAGGACCACCCTTCTATTTTCATAAAACCAGGAAGCTGTCTCTGGCTTAAACTTACATAGGGGACATTCTCTGGTCCGTAGTTACCCAAACCTGGAAGTTCAAAATCTAGTCTTGTTTTTGTTTTTTGTTTTGTTTTGTTTGTTTTGGCAAAAGTGCTTCATCCGTATTGATATGAAAGCACTTGTGGTAGTGGCTAGACCCGTGGTTCTCAACAAGAGGGAGCAATTTTGCCGGCCAGAAGACATCTAGCCAAGTCTGGAGTCATTTTTAGATGGCACAACTGGTGGTGGGTGCTACTGACATCTAGTGGGTATTGGCCAAGGATGCTGTTAAACCTCCTACAATACACAGGATACGCCCCCCCACACACACACACACACACTACCACAAAGAATGATCTGGCCCCAGATGTCAATAGTGCCAATATTCCTTAAAGAAGTACTTTCTGTTTCAGAAACCTACAGTGGGAAATGCATTTGAACCAATACAATATTAACTGATTAGAATGCAAATTCCTTGCAAGCAGACCATATCTTCTTCCTTGTATTTCTTGCCCTGTAGTTCCTTATTCAAGATACACCCTTTGGTTTGATTATCCAATTGCTATCATTGAAAAATAGAAGCTATATTTGACTCCGATTTTGTTATAATTTTAAACTTTGTAGAAAGCCCTAGAACACCCTGATTCAGTTTTCAAGTTGCATAGCACAAAGAGACCACACAGGGTCTCAGGATATGGCTGATAATTTCTAAAGTTCTTGCCCTCCAAAAGCAATTCATGAGGATCTCCTCTTGGGAAGATTAGGAAAGAACTGGAACAATCCTCAGACCCCCACGATGATGCCCTCTTTCACCCTTCTTTGTTCGCCACCTCATTCAGGAAGTGGACAGAGTCGCCTCTCACACCCATACTAATACCAGCCCAAGAAAATCAGCCCTTTTCATTCAATTACTCTTCTAGGGCCCATGATGTTACCATCAATTACTTCACGTTTACAAACTCAGCTTCCAGAAGGTTTTCTACCTCCTCACTTAAAAATCTAGACGTCCCGCGCCTTGGGGGTGGGGGGAATGGGCTAAGTTACCATCCCCTTAGTGAAGCCAGCTTTCTGCCAAGGGGGGGGGTTACACAAACTCACGCTTTTGTTCTCCCCTCCCCTCCTCTTTCTCCAGTTTAACAGAAGAGAGATTGGAATGATTTCTTTGGAGATGCTAATTCTTTCCCGCAAATAGGAAGATGATTAAGTGTTTTGACCAACAGAGCCTTCATTTTCAGGCTTTTTGCTCTTTTATGTAGAAAATGATATAAACAGAGATCCCAATTATATCAACCAATAGTTTAAGCAAGTGAAGGCATACTGTCATTAAGAAGGTGTCAGCAGGTGAACAGGTGTAGCTCAGTGGTTGAGTGACTGCTTCCCATGTATGAGGTCCCAGGTTCAATCCCCAGTACCTCCTAAAAAAATAAATAAATAAGGTGTCAGTAAGTGATTGCTGATGAACAACAACCAAAAACCCTTTCAGATTTCGTGGTGAGGATATGCTTGTAGTTCTTACTGTCTGACTAGTCCCAGCTTTGATTTATTTTTGTGCTTGTACAACCTATTCCTCCAGCCTCAGAATGTGTCCTCCTTTCAGCAATTCCAACCTGGAAAGCTCATTCCTGCCTTCACGCCTTCGTTCCTCCGCCTCTGCTGGAACCAATTTCCCCTCATTCTGCCCAGGGCTCCATCCTACTATCTATTGGACTCGGATTTAATTGTCAGCTCCTCAGCAAAGTTTTCCATGACCACCCTCTTGTAAAAAGATCCACTATTCTTCTTCTTCTTTTTTTTAAATCACAGTACTTTGTTCTTTTCCTTCAAAACATTTATTGCATGGTTATAATTATAATTATACCCATAGATGCTTATTACCTGCTGCCCCCATGCTCTGGGAGCCAGGAAGAACTGAGCCGCTTTGCAATCACTCCTTAGGGAGCTAACGAGCAAGGTGAAGGGCACTGCTGGGAAGGCATGATGCTCCCTTTCTCTTCACTCCCTGTTACCTCACCAATGACCACATCATTTTTTCTTTACGCATCTTTCAGATTGCTCTCTTCCTCACACTGCCCAAGACCACCAGCCCAGTTCAGGCTCCATCACTCAGACTTACTATCAGTCTTCTTGGTGGCTTTTCCTCCTCTCCCTGCCCTCTGCTCCAGCCTGTGTTCTGCCATGCACTAGCGTCTCTAGATTATCACCTTCATCACGTTGCTTCCGTGCTAAAGACTATACATCAAGTCCTAACTTCTGCACCTGAGTGCCAAGATTTTCCTAGTGGGAACCCACCTCACCTATCTAATCTGATTTTCTTCTCCCCATTCTCCTCTAAAATTCTGGTCTTATTCTGCTACTCCTACTGTCACATCACTCCTCTTGTTATGCTGCTCCCTTTGCCATGATATTCCCCTTCGCATCCTTCTCTCTTCCATGCTACTCTCCTTGGCATTCTACTCTTCTCACCACTTACACAGATCAGGCCCTACTTTTGCTTGTGCCTAAATGCCCTCTTGTTGCCAGCAGCTGGGTTTCCAGGTTCTTGGCTACGTCGCAAGAAGGAATTTAAAGATGCACCTGGTTAAGTAGGCAAGTAAAGGGTTTATTGAGACATGAGAGAAAGCAAGAGTACACGCTCGGGATTCGAGGGCAGGTGCACTCCAGGATGCGAAGCATGCTGGGGCTGGGCCTGCAGCCTTTTAAGGCTGGCCTGTCCTCCTCCCCCTTCCCCACGGTAAGGTGGGATCTGAGCTCTTTGCTGTCCTGATTGGTTGCTTTTCTGCCTTCCTATTGGTTTATACTAGAGACCACTGAGGCTGCACCTGTTCGCCTTTAGGGAGCCAATGGGGGCCTTTCGGTTTGAAATTATCCCGGGGCTTTTTGTGCCCGGAAGTTCCTAACGGGACCCCCTGACCAGGTTCTTGGTGGGCCTTTTAGCTGTGACAGTTAAGCCTCTGTTCTCGACCAGGCTGCCTTCCCTCAGGGGGCTTCTGGCCGGGGTCTCACGGCCATGGTCTTTGCTGGGTCTCAGCTGTGCTGGTTCCGGCTTTGCTCCCACCAGCTGCCTTCCCTCGTTTCCCATGCTGACCTGCCTCCCTCTCATCTCCAAGACGACATTCTCTCCAACCACTCTGATCTTTCCTTTTTCTGAACTCACACTGTGTTCATTTAGCACTCATTCATTCCTCACATAATATGTGTTTGCTTTATCTGCTCCAAGGGCCTATATCAACTCCCAGCCTGTGGGACCTGGTCATGTAGTTTTTCTAGGGTGTCTGATGCTGAACTTGGTACCAGGCATACAGGAGACACAAATGCTGACCTTACTGATAAAGTTGATACTGAGGTTCTTTGACCTTACCTTACCCTGTGGCCTCTGGACAGGCAAGCAGATTTATCCCATGTGGTGGTTTGGAACTGTATGTACCCCAGAAAACCATGTCCTTAAAGCTAATCTATTCCTATGGGTGTAAACCTATTGTAAGCAGGACCTTTTGAATAGGCCACTTCAGTTAAGGCATGGCCCAGGGTGGGTCTGAATCCTCTTACTGGAGTCCTTTGTAAACAGAATAGAGAGAGAGAGAGAGAGAGCCACAGAAGCAGAACCTGAAAGTAACAAAACCTGGAAGAGAAGGGAGAGACCAGCTGATGCTGCCATGTGCCTTGCCATGTGGCAGAGGAGTCCAGGATCGCCAGCAGCCAGTCTCCTGGAAGAAAGCGTTGCCTGATGATGCCTCCATCCGGACATTTTTCTCAGCCTCAAAACTGTAAGCTTGTCAGCTAATAAATTCCCATTGTTAAAGCCAATTCATGTCGTATAGTCTTTGATCAGCTTAGCAAACTAAAACACCCCAGAACCCTCTGGGGTTCAAATGACCACTCTCCTCGTTTCTCTCCATTCCTTAAAATCCTGCCATGCACTCAAGGTCAATTCAAGTTCCATCCTGAAAACCCCACCCTCTACTGAGCATCCCTTCACCTACTCTTCCTCCTCAGCACCCACTCTCTCTGTAGCTGTGCTATCCAACACAGGAACCAGTCACTCCATATAACTGGTCCAAATTGAGATGTGTGGTAAGTGTACCCACCAGCTCTGAAAACTTACTACAAAATGAAAAATGCAAAATAGCTCTTTAGTAATATTTATATCGATTACATGTTAAAGTGATAATATTTTGGATATATTAGGTTAAACAAAATGCATTGCTAAAATTAATTTCACCAATTTTTACTTTTTTTTTTTTAAACATGGCTATCAGAACAATTAGAATCACGTAGGTGGCTCGTACTTTTGGCTCACACTATGTATCTAGTAGCCAGCGTTGCTGTGTATGCTCCTATTTGGGTTTTACCCTGTGCCTTGCCCCGAACTTTCCTTTCCATTGTAATGTCCTATTTCCTCAGCTAATTGAAGACCATCTTTGTAGGCCTACCTAGGGCTTAATGTAGTAATGGGATACACAGGGACCCTCCATATGACTTTTTGGCCTTGTTAGAGCAGATGGGCGGTAAAAGGCATTTTGATGGTGAGCCTAGTTAACCAGTTATCAGTACAGGAGACTAAAGCCCACATTTCCCAGTTGCCATTTCCAGGGCTATTTGTTACCTCATGTAGCTGAAGATACAGATGGCTAATGCCATTAATACAAATCCAATTGGCTCTTTTTTTTCTTTTAAAGATTTTATTTATTTATTCATTTATCCCCCCCTTGCTGCTTGTGCTCGCTGGGTCAGCTAACCACGCCGTGCGGGCGGGCTTGCCTTCACCAGGAGGCCTCGGGAACCGAACCCGGGGCCTCCCATATGGTAAACGGGAGCCCCACTGATCGAGCCACAGCCGCTTCCCTCCAATTGGCTCTTAATTGTTTCTCAAGGTTACTCAAATGTTAATGAGAGCCACAATCTGGGATATCCTTAGTCTTCTTGAGCTAGAGATCATCAAAGTTCTTTGTGAATACATTGTGAAACAAGCTTTTCTACAGTGTTGTTCCCTAGGCTTTATCTGTGTTCATCAAAATGAATGGCGGAGGGAAGCGGATGTGACTCAAGCAGTTGGGCTCCCGCCTACCACATGGGAGGTTCCTGGTTTGCTTCCCAGTGCCTCCGAAAGAAGACACGAGCTGGTGCAACAGGCAGGTGTGGCAAGCTGACGCAACAAGATGATGCAACAAGAGACACAAGAAGAAAAACATAATGAGAGATACAACAAAGCAGGGAACAGAGGTGGCTCAAGCAATTAGGCACTTCCCTCCCACATCAGAGGTCCCGGGTTCGGGTGCTGGTGCCTCCTAAAGAAACAAGTTAGACAAACAGACATAGCAAGTGCAAACAATGAGGGAGTCGGGAGAGATAATTAAATAAAATAAATCTTTAAAAAAAATTAATGGTGGGAATAAAAGAATAACTTTCTAACACAGTTCAGTTATAACACAGACTAGCACTGTGTTATAGCACAAAAACTTTCTGTGATGATGAAAATGTCCAATATAGTAGCTATTAACCACGTATGGTTATAAAATTTTAATTAATTTAAATTTAAATGCAAATAGCCACCTGTGGCTCCTGGCTACCATTTGGGGCAGTGCAGCTCTAGATCATGTTATGCTAAAAAAAAATTTTTTTTAAAAGTTTCTCTTCCCTCATAAAGTAGAAAAACTGTGAACATGATCAGTCATTGGAATGATAATAAATCTGCATCATTTCCATTCAAGAAGACATTCTTGGGAAGCGGCTGTGGCTCAATCAGTAGGGCTCCCGTTTACCATATGGGAGGCCCCGGGTTCGGTTCCCGGGGCCTCCTGGTGAAGGCAAGCCCGCCCGCACGGCGTGGTTAGCTGACCCAGCGAGCACAAGCAGCAAGGGGGGGATAAATGAATAAATAAATAAAATCTTTAAAAAAAAAAGAAGACATTCTTTATATTTTTTTCAAGTTAAGAATTGACATTACTAAATTTATTGTCCTATGGTCTATGGTCTCAATCCTAAATTTTATTCCAAGACAATTAGTCTAAATTTCACTAGTTGATATACTAAGTAAAACTGATTTCTCTTTCATCTTGAGTAATAGTTATTGCCTTTTATCTTTATTATATTACAAGTCCCCAAAGTTAGGGTTGTCAACAGAGCTACCTGTCTGCCACCTGAGATAACAGCAAACAGCAATTTGAGTTGGTAGCCAGTGATTCCCTGGGGAGGGTGACGAGCGAAGGTAAAGCAGAGAGCACAGGGCGGTGGTGAAATATTGCTTTCTGAACTTACCATAACCTCCAACTTTCATTTATTCCTTCCACTTTACCTACTCTCAAAAATATATTTCAGGGGAGTAGATGTGGCTCAAGTGGTTGAGTGCCTGCTTCCCATATACGAGGTCCCAGGTTTGATCCCTGGTACCTTCTAAAAACAAAACAAGCAAACAAACAAACAAATGAAAAGGCCAACTCTCATTGGGAAGTGGATGTGGATCAGAGGTTGAGCATCTGCTTCCCATGTGCAAGGTCCTGGGTTCAATCCCCAGTACCTCCTAAAAAAAAGAGAAATATATGTATTTGAATGTTGTTAAAAGTGGGAAATTTTAGGTTGTATACATGTTAGTAGAATAAAACCTTTTAAAAATCATGTCTGTACAGGCTAAACAGTGAACTCTAAACAATGGACCATAGTTAAGAGTACAGTTATAATACTATGCTTTCATCAATTGTGAAAAAGGTACCACACTAATGCAAAGTGTTAATGATAAAGGGTGGGATATCTGAGAACTCTGTCTTTTCTACATGATTTTTCTATAAACCTACATCTCAAATTTTTTAAAAAATGGTTGGATTTTTAAAATCTGAGGGTGGCAGTGAGCCTACGATGATGATAAAGATGATGACGATGACAATAACAATCGCAGTAGTAGAAGCAGCCATCAGCACTGAGTCCTCACTGTGTGTCAGGCACTAGCTGAGAACTTTGCACACTTTCTTTTCTCATCCTTAACAATCCCGGGAGGACTTGTGGTAAAGACAAGTACTGTCTTTACAACTAAACAGATGAGGGTCATGGATATAGGAACTGTCCATGCTCGGGGGCTGAGGGCAGTGGAGATCATGGTAGGATCCTGGGTGAAGACAGTCAGGAAAAGTGCAACATGGCAAAAGCTAAAGCAAAAGCAAACGGTGACTGTCACCTGTTTTTTTCAAGCATCTTACAAACAAAACAGTTCATCGAAATTGAGAAATTAATCACGTGAAGCCCTACCTCCCCAATCCACAACGTTATTTTTATTTTGTGTGAACGTTAAAAGGAGCAGACTACCCTAAAGACATAGTATATTGGATTTTACACTTTAAACTTTCTGTTTTTAAAAAAAGCTTTAGTAAGTAGATAAATATGACTAATGTTTTCCATTTTAAGCCTGAGCCCACAAAGTGTTGATGTTAAGAATAAGCCAATAACGATAGGATGTGGGCATTCGTTTAGGAAGCCACACCCAGCAACCAGAAATTTGCTGTGACTCAGGGCAGTTTATTTTCATGAAAACAGAGTCAATGTCAGAAGAAACAAAATAAACATACGATACAAATCTATATATGGAGCTGTTTAAAGCCCTGGGATGTAGCTAAATTCATATTACTATTTCTTATTCATTCCTTTTCTTACTTTTTATTTTTATTAAGTGTATTTGAGATCAAAAGAGAGTAAACCCAAAGAGGAAAAGTTGAGAAACCTAGACTCTTGAAGCAAGCCAACTTTGAAAAGTCCGGGTCAATCCTTTTAAATAGTGGGAAACATGAGAAAGTCCTCTTTAAACCGTGTACTCAGCCATTTAACTGGACTCTACAAACACGCGTTCCCCTCTCCCATCATCTCAGCCGTTCTCAACAGGAGCGATTTTGCCCCCAGGGCTCACTTGGCAATGTCGGGCTGGGGTGGGGGATGGAGTGCTAGTGGCATCTGGTGGGGAGAGGCCAGGGGTGCTGCTCAACATCCTACAGTGCAACGCCCAGGACGGGCTCCCCACAGCAGAGAAGCACCCGGCCCAATTGTCAAGGGAGCCACGGTGGAGAGACCCTGCGGGGGTTGTAACTGCTTTGCCAAAAGGGGAACGAGATGGGAGGTGTGAGGGAGACCATTTGCTGCCAAACTTGATCTTCCCTGTTTGGAGCAGAGCACACACTTGCTAGCTGCTAGGCTGGAAGTAACTCTGCAATTTGTAGAGTTCCCAAGCGTGAAGCTACTGAATTGCTTGCAAACATCAATATGCAACTCCCAGAAATGTAAGCTTCACAGAAACCATTTGCAGCCTGTGGGTCAACCTTAATACAAAGAAAATTGCTAACAAGAAATAATAAAGAGGGGAGCGGATGTAGCTCAAGTGGTTATTGCCTGCTTCCCATGTACGAGTTCCCAAGTTCGATCCCTGGTGCCTCCTAAAATAATAATAATTAATAATAATAATAATAATAATAATAAAACAGGTTCCAAACTATTTGCAGCATTCCCTTATCCAGTTTCTGCATACCATCATTTTAACAGTTTGGAATTGGTCTAGGAAAAGAACTCTCCACATTTATTTTAAAGGACAGGTAGGAAATGATCAGTCGCTGCCACAGTTCTTAAGCCCTATAATCACACACTGAATGCCAGTGACATCACCTCGACAAATACTTCGCACACGTGAGACTTAGAAAACAAGCAGCCTTCTCTGCTGGCTTTAAGGACGCGGTGTACTCACAGGCTTGGTTCCGGGTTTTGTAGGTGCAGGTGTAGAGGCTGCAGGGCCTGACTGGTGTGGGCCGGGGAAGCTGGATCCTTCTCCACAGCAACCCACAGGGAAGCACCTGACGAATGGCCCTCAGGCTACTCATCACCACTCTCTTTAGCTTGAAGTCTTGATCAGTCCCCAAATAATTGCAAGAGTCTCACAACCTAGTGGCAGAAAGAGGGCAGAGGAGGAAAAGCTGTGAACAGTTGAGATCTAAGACAATGTGGAAACTTCTAAGTAGGACATTAACAGTCAGAATGTCCATACACATCCTGGGGGAGGTTACCCCAAAGGAGGGTTTATACTTTATCCACTCCGGTCCCTCAAATTCACTGCTCTCCTCTGTGCAGGGCAGGGCCTGGGACCACTGAGTCATGAGCTTGGCCTTTCCCTCAGGGTTGAATGAATGTTTTTATGCACACGAATGAAAAGACTGTTGACGGTCCAGTTTCATAAATTAAAAAATTTAATTCCTGCAATTCCAGTGAATTATCCAGCATGGCATTTCCTTGTAGGAAGAAACCAAAGACTAAAGCTCTCTCCAGGCTGTCTGAATAAAAACAATAAACCTGCTCTGCAGTGCTTAAAAAACACTAGATACATCCTGCCAAAATAGCCATGGGCGGTTCTGGAATCTGCACTTAAATATCATCTGTGACTGCCAGTTTTAGGTGTAACACTAAGTCCCGCAAACATGGGAAAAATGGAGAAAGGTAATCCTGAAATCATCAAGTAGTTTCCATCTGAAAATACATTCAAAACTGCACTCATGACACCTTTAGTTCTCACATGTTTACCGTGACTGTCTCAGAACACGATCCTCTCCAAGCCTTTGACTACCGTGTTCTGAAATTATGGTATTAACTGTGAATCCTTCGTTCCTGTCCACCCCGCTCCCAAATCTCACTTCATCCACCTGTTGCTGAAAACTCCTATCACTGTACCAACTCAACAAACAAATCTTGAAATGAAAGATAAACGTTTCCCCTTGATTACACATCACTCCAAATCTATATATCAAATGGTTTAGCAAGATTCTTGGGATGAATTTGGACAGCTGACCCGCATTTGAACACCCGAGAGTGTGGTCTGGCTGCAAGGCCAGGTGACCGGGCCCTGCCCCGCTGCCCAGCTCCTTCCTGCTCACCAGCTGCGCTCACTTGAGTTCTTCCAACTACCGACACTCCTTGGGGCCCTGCGCCTGTGCAGATGCCCTTCCTTCCACTAGGCCACTCTCCCCTCCTCTGTGCCTGGTTCCCTCCTACCTACCCTTCAGGCAGTGACTCCAAAGTCCCTTCCTGGAAGCCCTCCCTGACCCCGCCCCCACCAGATGAGCTCAGAGCCCTCTTCTTTGTAGTAGGCTCGTGGCAGTTGAATTCGACATCTGGTCAGGAATGTCTCCATCCTCCCCGGCATCTGAGCCCCATGGAGGGCAGGGACCACGTGTCTCGATCACAGCTGCATCTCTTAGGGACAGAGTGCCCAGACCACATGGTGCTCGCTGGAGGTCAGTTCAGCGACCAGAGGAGGCTTCCTGGATGATGGAGAAGATGTTGATCCCAATTCTAAGAACCCACAACTGTGAGGGCACTGCCAAATGTTCTTGGACAGTAAAGGTACTTTCTTTTCCCAGATGCCACTATCATCCATTTGTAGGGTTTGAAAAATAATTTTTCTAAGGCTTTTTAAAAACTTGTTCTTTCAAATATTTTTATCAGAGCAGTTGTAGGTTTACAGAAAAATCATACACAAAGTACAGAGTTCCCATATACCTCCCACATACACACAGAGTTTTCCCTATTATTAACATTTTGCATTAGTGTGGTACCTTTGTTACAAGAGATGAAACATTATTATTATTAATATATATATATTTTATAAATATATATGCATATATGTGTATTTGCTTACAAAAATGTTATTTATATATATATATATACATATATTTATTAATATATTTTAAACTATAGTCCTTAGTTTACATTAGGGTTCACTCTTTGTGTTGTACAGTTCTATTCTGGTAACATACAAACAGCCTAAAATTCATCATCTTTGCCACATTCAAGTATTTAAATGCTTGTCTTTTAAGAGGTGGCTTTCCTATCCCAACCTAGAAATTCTGAAGGACCATCAAAATCCTGCCTGATCTAAAATAGGAACTTACCCAAATAGCGACCTAAGTTAGTTTCACAGGGACTGGACTCCTGCCATTAATCATTTTGATTTCAGCATTTATTGTTGTTTACTTTGCTCCAGGCACTGTGTTAGGTGCTATGATGCAAAGAAGAGCAAGCCCACAGGAAGGAATGACGAACTGACACCTGCTACAGCATGGATAAACTTTGAAAACATTATGCTAAGTGGAATAAGCCAGCCACGAATGGGCGCTTATTTTGATTCCATTTATATGAAACATCCAGAATAGGCAAATCCATAGAGATAAAAAGCATATTAGTGGTTGCCAGGGGCTGTGAGAAGGGTGCAATAGGCAGTGCCTGCTAATGGGTACTGGGTTTCTTTCTGGAGTGATGAAAATGTTCTGGAACTAAATAGAAGTGATGGTTGCACAAGACTCTGGATGTACTAAATGCCACTGTATTGTACACTTTAAAGCAGTTAGTTTTACACTGTTATGCAAATTTTATCTCAATAATAAAATGTCTATATTTTCAAAATGATGAACACGGCATGATCCCTACCTTCCACGTGCTTAATTTCTCCTCTTAGGAGCCTCTTGAAATGCACATACTATGGGAAGGGAAACACACACCAGATTCACACCAGGGGGTTAGTGCCTCCTCAGATTCTGCCTTCTCCTGCCAAAAGGAGGCGTCCCAGTAAGTTGGTTATCTGGGGGTTGGATGGGGGTGCCAAAAGACACAAAAAGAGAAATTGAGAGGGTCACTAAAGGCACATTTCATTTGCTACTTGAAATGTATCATGTCATCTTTCCAAGAAGAGTGTTAAGATACAGAAAGCCACATTATGATCCCCGGGGATGCTGGGCAGGGAGGCAGACCTTCGGGTTTCCTCCTCTAATCTTTTCATGTAATGCACTGCTAGGAAGCAGCTGTGAACTAGCTCTTCTGCCCTGTACTGCTTCCTGAGGACCTGCTCAATCAGGGCTAGAGGGGGAGAAGTTGACACCTAAATATAGAGAGAAAACCACACCTTATTAGGTGTGTCCAAGGAAAGCAGGAAGCATAGTTATTTCATATCACTCCTTGCCAAGAAACAATTGAGGGCCCTGGGCATAACTCATCAGCAAGGAAGCACCTGCACAGACAATTATTGTAAAGTGAAGCAGAGCGTGCTAAGAAACTAGCCTTTGGGCTCTGCACAGCAGTTTGCCCTCTGCATCCCTTTGCCAACAAACACAATGTCCTCAGGGAGGCAGGGAAGCGTGGTGGCTACACTCAAGCGGCCTGGTAGGAAGGTGGTGAATCCCGGGGCTCCCCACCTCCATCTTAACTCCCTACCTGGAGTCTTGAGGCCAGTGCCACCTAAGTATGCCTGCAGTGCCCCAAAGGCACTTGAAATTCTCAAAGCAAGTGAAAATCACTTTGTGTGTGTGTGTGTGTGAATATATTTTCTGGAGGAAGCATTTATGTCAAAATGTCTGAGGAGATGAGGAATTACTTTATTTAAGACAGGCAAAAGTCTGTCTCAGGATTTCAAAGATAGACTGCTCGTAAACTTTCAAGAGATTACCTTGTTAGCACCTGGAGCCAGATGAGTGTGCCTTGTTTAGAGATACCTTTCATTAACTCAACCAACTCTGCAGGATAAAAGAATAATCAACCATTGGTCACCTGAATTTAGAATCTGATTCTGTGTTCTTTTCCTTAACTTTTTATTATGGAAAAAAGCCAAACTTATACAAATATGGTCAGAATAATATAAGAATAATATAAGAAATATATTATATAAAAGAATAATATAAGAAATCACCTATGTACCTGTGGTGGAGCTCTGTACCCCAGAAAAACATGTTCTTAAACTTATGAGTGTGGGCCCTTGTACACAGAACCTTTTGATGAGGTGTGTGTGTGGCCCAGAAGGGCCTTAGAAAAAAGCTGAAAGTCAACAGCACCTAGAAGAGAAGGGAGAAGCCAGGAGGGGCCACCATGGGCACTGCCATGTGACAGGGGAGCCAAAGACCAAGGATGGTCCGCAGCCAGCTCTAGAACCCCAGTCTTCAGGAAGAAAGCATCACCTTGAGGACGACTTGATTTGGACTTCTCCTAGCCTCAAAACTGTGAGCCAATAACTTCCCATTGTTTAAGTCAACTCATTGCTTTAGCAACGAGGAAACTAAAACAGTACCCAAGACCCCATTTTAACAATTATCCTTTCATGGCCAGTCATGTTTCACTTATACCCCTCCCCACCACGGGATTATTTTGAAGCAAATTCCAGATATCCTATCAATTCATCATGTGTACTTTTTATAGGAAAATATTCTCCTAATTCTTAGTGATAAATAAAATTTAGGGGAAGTGGCTGTGGCTCAATCAGTGGGGCTCCCGTTTACCATATGGGAGGCCCCGGGTTCGGTTCCCGGGACCTCCTGGTGAAGGCAGGCCCGCCCGCACAGTGTGGTTGGCTGACCCGGCGAGCACAGGCAGCAAGGGGGGGATGGATGAATAAATAAATAAAATCTTAAAAAAATAAATAAATAAATAAAATAAAATAAAATTTAGTAGGCCCAACATGAAAGTACTTGTGCTAAGCTCCTTATCAGCAAAACCAAACTCTAAGTAAGTTTCTAATCCCTGTAAATGCCCGGCTGGCCCAGCAAACAGCATTTTAGTCAGCCAATCAGCTATCACCAACTCCCTATTCTTCCACCGCTAACTTCCTCGTGGCTAAGCAACCACCTGCGCTAACCATATTAGGAAATGTAGTCTGCATTCACCAATGAAGATTTCCTCCCAATGCCTCCCTTTTTCTGTCTGTAAAAGCCTGTCGCTCTCTCTTTGTTCAGTGGGATTCGTCTCTACCTCGAGGTGATCCGAATCTCCCCAATTCAGGAATTGATTCAATAAAACTCTCTGAGATTTGACCAAATTTTGCTCAAGTTTTTATTTTAACAATAGTTTTCTCCATAAAAATTTCTGTATGAAATAGCCTGTGGTGATATTTTATTGACAGAACATGAAAACTCTCAATTATTCAAAACTTTAACGAACAGCACAAAAGCCGAGGAACCTGCTAGACTTTCTCAAGGAACCTGCTAGACTTTCTCGGTACCTAGCTATCCCTTCCTCAAAACACTTTTGCTCTTGACATCTTCATCTTAACCTTGGATGGGAGAGCTCAGGTTTGGAACTTGATGCTTGCTTCTAGCTTGGAAGATGACATTCAGCATGAAACTGCATAATTTATAATTGCAGAGTAAAAGGATTTTCATGAATTGAAATGTTTTGGATCAAGACATAAGGTACATCCTTAAACTTATGCACGAAGTCCAGAACTAGAGGAACAGGGAAACAGTTGGTCAGTAACACTGTACAAGAAGCTGACTCTTTCTGTGACTCCAAATGGTGTGAGGGATGAGAAAGCTCTCTGAAAAAGCTCAAATGTTACATAAACACAAGTTACTATTACTCAAATTGAGCTTGCTAAAATGCTACTCATGATTTAAATTCAAAAATTAAGAAAACAGAAAGCAATTTTGAATAGTTCTTTTTTTTTAGCCCCCTTGAGATGGCTTCCTTGTCTGTTTTGCTCGTTGTTGTTTTTTTGCTCATTGTCTGCTTGTTGTTCTTTTTTTTTCCCCTTTTCTCTTTAGGAGGCAACAGGAACCGAACCCGGGACATCCCATGTGGGAGGCGGGCACACAACTGGTTGAGCCACATCCACTCCCTGCTCATTTTCTTTTTGCTCGTTGTCTGCTTGTTGTTTTTTCTCATTGTCTGATCATTGTTTGTCTTCTTTAGGAGGCACTGGGAACCGAACCCAGGACCTCCCATGTGGGAGGCGGGTGCTCAATTGCTTGAGCCACATCTGCTCCCTTGGATAGTTCTTAATATCAGCTAAACAGAATTTCCTCTGAAAATTCATTTGACATTACACACTTCTACAATGAAGCTTTCAAACTGCTAAGGGATCCTGAGAAATCTTGCTTTAACTCTGTGCTTTCTTTCCATTGCGTTCCAAAGCTCTATGCATGGTATCAAGCTGAAAAAGTCATGCTCTCTCTCTACTGCCACAAGCTTGCAATCTACAAGGAAAATCCACTTAAACAAATACTTCTTTATCAAGGCTGAATGCAATGAGAACCGTGACTTAGTGAAAGAAGAACATCCAGGGCAGGGACTCTAAGGTGTCTGGAGGGGGTGGCATCTGAACCACGAGCCATAGGAGAGAGACCATTTCAACAGGAGGAGCAAAGGCAGAGCGGAGGGCAGGGAAACACGGCAGGGAAATGTCAGGGATGATAAGGACATGGTGAGGGCAGGCCGATTAGGCCCCAAGGCCAGAGAGGAAAACGGGGGTTGAAATGGAGAGAATCCGGGGTTTATTTAACCAACCATCTCAGGCCCTGTGCTAAGTGTCACGGGGAGGTGGGCAAACAAGTGGAAAAGGACTCCTTTCTTGCTTCCAATCTAGTTGGGAAGAGACACTTGGCAATCCACTGGAAGACAAAGCCAAGTGAAATTTACACTCATAGAAAGGACCTGCTGGCTCAGCCTTCAAAGGGAAGGCTGTGATAAGACAAGGCGAAAGGTACATTTGGCCACTGGGGGAGTTGGATAAACAGAGCAGTGGCCATGCATGTGGCCAGGGCACAGAGTCCTGCACAAAAGGTCTTGTGGGGGTCTGGAGCCTGTTGGCATCATTTCCAGAGAAGTCTGGGTAACCGTCCCTCGGTCTGGCTCCCAGAGAGCGTTCACAAAAGTACTGAGGCAAGGCTGAGCTGGCACGGCAGGCTGGGGCTGACCACCAGGGTCATGGTCATACTTTGGGGACTGCCCTGCTCTCTGCAGTCATGCTCTCTGTGCACAATGCCATGACTGGGGGCCAATGACACCTGCCCACTTCCAGACTTGTTCCCTAGGATGATGGGGACAGGAAGGTTCCAGAGATACTGATGTCACCCTCCTCCTCTTGGACTTCCTTCTCCCCAGAACCTGCCTGGTAGCGGACTCCATGTAGTGGTCCGGAGGTTTGAACCTTTGCCTGTCCCTCAAGAATGTTGCCCATCTCGCTGCAGGGGACATTGATTCTGCAGACTTCCTTTTGTCTCCTTTAGATAAGAGAAACCTGTTTGTTGTAACAAAGCCGGAAGTGTCTGAACTTTCTATCATTCCAAATCTGCAAGTAATATTTGTTCACACATTGGTCAAGCACATATCCCGGGGGCACAGTGGAAGTGGGGGCTGGATAGGGGTTTGAGGTTAATTGGGAGAATCTGAATTACCAAGAGACCAGAAGGCTTTGGGATTTCACTCCATGGTTACAGGAGGAAGCACTGATGGTTTCTGATCACTTGGACAGCAGAGCATTAGGTTGGATGGGAGTGGGCAAAGAGTGGAGCCAGGAAGCCCGTGAGAAGGCGATTCATGCAACCATCCATCCATGCAATCCATCGCTCTTTTACTCTTTCACTCAACAACCTATCAATCAGACATCTATTAAATGCCAGACATGGTTGTAGCTCATCAGGAAACAAAGCAAAGCACCTACCTTTGTGGAGCTTACATTCTAGCAGGGAAAGACAAAATCATAAATGACAATCATAACAAATGCGTAAACTGTAGTGACACTTAGAATATGTTAAGTGAAAAGTACAACAGGGTTAGGTGAACTTAGAGTGCCACTAGGGAGGGGGTGTTGCATTTTTAAATAAGGCACTCGGGGTAGGCCTCACAGAGAAGGTTAAATTTGAGCAAAGGCTTGAAGGTGAGGAAATGAGCCATGTGGCTGTCTAGGCGAAGGGCATTCCAGGCAGAGGGAACCATCAAAGCAAAGACCCTGAGGTGGGAATGTCCCTAGCACATTCAATGGCTAGCAAGGCGGCCAACATGGCAGAAGTGGCGTGAACCAGGAGGAAGGCAGTAGGAGGAAGGCAGTAGGAGGAAGGTCGGGAGGTAATGGATACCAGATCAAGCTGGCTTCTAAGACATTGTAGGGATCCTTTCTCTAAGTCAGGGTTTCTCAACCTCAGCATAATAGAAAAATTTGACTGGATAATGCATTGTTGTGGGGAGTCACCCTGTGCATTGTAGAGTGTTTAGCAGCATACCTGGCCTCTACCTACTAGATGCCAGTAGACCCATAGTTGCAACAACTAAAAACATCTCCAGACATTGTCAGATATCCCCTCGGGTGATGATCACCCCCAGTTGGGAACCATTGCTCTAGGTGAAATGGGGAAGACAATGTAAGTCTTTAAACAGAGGTGTGATATAACCTGATCTACATTTTAAAAGATCTGCCCTATGAAAAATCCACTGGAAAGGGGGGGGGCAGGAAAGAAGCAGAGAGACCATTTAGGATAATCCAGGGACTCAAACTAAGGATGTTGCAGTAGAGGTAGTGAGAAATGGTCGGGCTTTGGATATATCTTGGAGGTACAGCCCAAAATAATGTAAAAGAAGACAAGGACTACTGGAAGATAATTGCCTAAGAATGGGGTTGCCATGAACTGAGATGGGAAAGGAAGACAGTGGATGGAACAGGTCTTGGGCTCAGGTTTGGGCGCTCTGAGTTTGAATATGAAATTCCAATAATCCAAGTGAGAGAATATGAAGCACTGAACTGAGGCAGTGACAGGAGACACGGAAGAGATTCTTTGTATTCAAGAGTTAACCACTTAGGCACCCAACTGGAGGAGAGAAAAGGCAGGAAGTGGAAGAAGGCCTCACGCTTTCACCACTGGAGAGATGATGGGGGCAGAATGAGCCTGAGCCCGTGAAGATGGAAATAGAGCCCTGCACCAGGAGCAGGTGGGAAGGGAAAGATGGTGCTCTTGCTTTTATTCCCACTGGATTTGAGGTGCCAATGGGGCAGCTGAGAGGAAAGGTCTAGGACAGCGTTGCAAATGCAGCTCTGGTGCTCAGGAGCAAACAGAAGCAAGAGAAGACACAAAATCCCCCACTGAGGAGTAACAGGTGCAGAGTGGGAAACTGAGGCAAATGGAGGCCTAAGGAGGTAAGGGACAAGAAGAAACAGTCCCAGATAATCAAGGAGGGAACAGAGCATGGAGGGTCAGGGGAGAGGAAAGTTTCTCTCATCAGAGAAGCCTGGCTGCTCCTCTCCGGATTCCAGCAAGGCTTTGAAAGAGCAGGGTGCAGATGGCCAGGCTCTCACTCACGGGAAAGGAAGGGGAGGCAAGAAAACAACACGGTTTTCAGTGGCTGGGAGAGAAGTTCTATCTAGATGAAGGTGTACACAGCTTCCTTAGCTCCCGCTATTTCTCAGGCTCTCCCAGCAAAAATACACAGGAAGGAGGGGCACTGGCACTAACGTTAATGGGCTGCCACCAGCCTCAAGGCAGTAGCACTTCCCGCTGAATCCCACAAAGAATCACAGCCACCAACAGTGTCTCCCTCTTGGAGGTTCTCCTCCAGCTTTGGGGCAGGGCAGAAAAGAAAAAGGTCAGAGGAAGTGAGGAGCAGAGAAGGCTGGGAGTTGTCCGAGTGACTCAGTTGCGAATGCGGATCCCCTGTCCTAGGGGTGGATGGCCGTGACTCCGGCCACGGTCCCTGGCATGGGCAGCGGGGCGATCCACCACGCAGACCCGAGTGAGTCCGAGCCTGCTGCGTCTCGGCTTCCGGAGCTGCAACCTCAGGTCTTGATCCCTTGCCCCGTCTCCAGCGATTTCACAGCACAGCCGCACTCTTCCGAGTTATTTAGGTCCAAATAAGGGGCAAAAGCCCCTTCCCAGGAGCTGCCCTCCTGCGCCCCACAAAGTCCCTGGGACAGCTGGTCTCCCTTCAGGTGCCTGCAACGCTAAGGGGTGCGGCTGCCTGGTAATCCCAGGGCGATGCCGAGCAGGCCACCGTGGGAGGGCCCCGGACCTCCCCCGCACCCCTGCAGCCGCGGCGCCCGCGCTCACCTGCGCTGCTCCCGGGAGCTCGAACCCCGCCGCTCGCTCCCAGGCCTCGCGCCTCGAGGCCCCGCCCCCGCGGCCCCGCCCCTCGGGCCCGGGCCCCGCCCCCGGCACGTCCTGACGCGTCTCGCCGGCGCCGCGGCCACGCCCCCCGCCGCGGGTCCCAGCCTCTGTCCCGCGCGCGGCCGGGCCCGCGTCTTCTGGGAAGCCCTCCCGGGCCTTGGAGCTGGGCTCAGGCGGCGTGTATGGGCTGAAATAAGGTTTCGGGCCCCGGATAGCCTCCTGTGGAAAATGTCTGGCTTCAGGCTTCTCCCAGCCCCAAACAATGAGCTGAGGACAGGTGGCTCCGCAGGGAAACACACACAGTGGCTGGGTCGCAGAGCCCTGTACCTTCCAGCCGCTTTTGTTTTGCTTTAAGTTTAAATGTATCTTTGGGAGAGGTTGTTTTGACTTTTTTTAATTTTTTAATCTCAATTTCTAAAGAAGTTTTAGATTATATAAATGTAACATAAAAACATATAGAGGATTCTCATATGCCCCATCTCTCTCCCTCCCACATTTTTCCCACATTAACAATATCTTAAATTAGTGTGGTACATTTGTTACAATTGATGAACGCATATCGAATCATTGCTACTAAGCATGGACTATAGTTTACATTATACTTTACACTCTGCCCCGCACAATTTTATAGGTTATGACAAAATGTATAATGGCCTGTATCTGTCATTGCAATGTCATGCAGGACAATTCCAGTGTCTCCAAAATGCCCCAATATTGCACCTATCCTTCCCTCTCCCTCCCCTCAGAACCTCTAGTGGCCACTGCCATTAGATCAATAATAAAATATCTTCCATTGCTAGAATAATAATAATAAGTCTAGAATAGAATAATATTAAGTCTACTTTAGTCCATTGTTCATTCCCCAGTCTTGAGGATTTTGGGATGGTGATGCCCACTCTGTTTCTAATTGAGAGGGGGCTTAGATCCCATGGGGCAGATGGATGGAACTATCTTGCTTGCAGTTGCAGACACTCTCTGTTCCTTGGGATGGGCGTTGTCCATTATCATCTCCTTGTTAGTTGTCCTGGGTGAGTCCAATGAACTGGACAGTAGATGTTGCAACTCTGCTGGGATTCAGGGCTCAACCAGCATATGAACAGACCAAAGATTTAAGTCTCTGCGACATATATTTAACAAGTATAGTGCTAATTACAGGTTCCAATAAAAGAGGCAGAAGAGCCATGTGTAGGGAAATTATAAATGAGTCAAACTCTGTTACATTGGGGAATATATATTCCAAGGTAAGGCCCACTGACAGGGTGCTGAATTCTTGAGATTGTCTGCCCTGCCTACAGTATCTAGATATCGCTAGAGCCCTCAGGAGCACCCCTGCTTGAGGCACTGTTTACTGTGGAAGCCAAAGAGATCCTGCTGAGACGTGCAGAAGCGTAACCTCTGGAATGACCTCCCAACTCACTTTGAAATCTCTTAGCCAGAAAAACTCATTTGCATTAATATTTCCCCTTTTGGTCAAGGCCTTTTTCCAGAAACATTGCTAGTTGGCGCTTGGTAATAATCCCTCCATGCCAGGGAGTCTCATCCCCGGAAGTCATGTCCCACCCTGGGGGTAAGGAAGTGTGTTTATATGCTGACTTTGGCTTAGAGAGACCAGTCAGTTTTCGGGTCAACCTGATCTGTGGAACCGATTTGAAACAGAGTTCCTCTCAGTGCTAGGCTGCTGCGTGGAGGACGCTGCGCTGCTCCACCTCCTGCTCTCCTGGCCTCGTGGCCCTTCCCAGGCACCCAGGGCCCTCTTGCTGTCTAGGGAGCACCCAGGGCCCTCTTGCTGTCTAGGGCCTGTCCTGACAACACCCCACATAGACCGACCCTCTGGCTGCAGCCCCCGCTCTGAGATTCCTCTCCTCTCCTTACTCCCTACATGAACAATTCTAGGAACATTAAAAAAAAAGGGGGGGGGGTTATAACCAGCTTTCTTCCCTGTCCAGAAATCTCTGAATGGGCACTGCTGGGGAAAGGACACTCTTCCTTAGCCACTGACACACTCCTACAATTAAATCATATTTATCGAACACTGTGTTACAGTGACAAGGAAGATAAGCCTCAAGGAGCTTACAGTCTGAATTTGCCACAACGTGGGTTTTGTTTTGTTTTGTTTTGTTTAAGATTTATTTTACTTATTTCTCCCCCCTTCCTTGTTTGAACTTACTGTCTGCTCTCTGTGTCTACTCATCTTCTTTTTAGGAGGCAGCAGAAACCGAACCCAGAACCTCCCATGTGGGAGGGAGGTGCCCAATCACTTGAGCCACCTCCACTCCCTGCTTGTTGTGTCTCTCATTGTGTCTCCTTGTTGCGGCTCCTCGTTGCATCATCTTGTTGCATTAGCTCGCTGTGCCAGCCCGTCACATCAGCTCGCTGTCTTGCTCATCTTCTTTAGGAGGCACCGGGAACTGAACCCAGGATCTCCCATGTGGTAGGCGGGTGCCCAACTGCTGGAGCCACATCCACTTCCCACAACTTGGGTTTTGATGGGACAAGAAATGATAAGAAAACTAAGGAAGGTGTAGTAAGGGGTTGGAAAAAGAGTTCATAAGCACAGCTATCCGTGATCTGATTAGAAGGAATAATTTTGAGCAGCAATCATAGGAAGCCACTTTTATAGTACTTACCACAGTTCTTTACACAATAAATTCTCAATAAATCTTAATTGACTATATATCCTCTTCACATGCATAGAGAATGACAATTTCCCCCTTAGGAGTGGTAAGATTTGCTACTTATATTTCTTCATATGCTAACAATAAAGATTTTATGATCACATATTAGTTTCCTCTTCTCTTCCCAGCCTTAATTCCATTTATGGCTTGAATACAATGGAAATATTCAAAATGTTGCACGGGAAGGAACGTAGAGAAAAGAACAAGTTTCAACACAACACTTTTATTAAGCTCACCCTGACCCTGAGAACCCTACCTCATTTATAAAATGTTTCAACTGTCAGTCATTTCTTGGCTGAAAAATAAACTCACAGAAATGGGAACAAATATGGCCTGTATAAACTACTGTGTTGCTTTTTTAAACAATAGATTTTATTTTTAGAGCAGTTTTAGGTTTATAGAAAACTTGTGTGAGAAGTAACAGTGAAAACCTCAAAGTTTTCACTGTTATTAACATCTTGCATTAGTGTGGTACATCTGGTACAAATGATGAACCAGTATTGATACATTATTGGCATTATTAAGTCCACAGTTTAGAGTTAATGCTTTGTGTTGTACGGTTTTATGGATTTTGACAACTGCATAATGCCATGTGTCCAGTGATAGTATCATACAGAATAGTGTCACTGCCCTAAAAATGCCCTGGGCTCCATCTATTCATCCCTCCCCCCTTCCCCTGAGCCTCTGGCAAACACTATCTATAGTTTTTGCCTTTTCCAGAATGTCAAATACTTTGAATCATATAGGATGTAGCCTTTTCAGATTGGCTTCTTTCACTTAGCAATATCCATTTAAGGTTCCGCCATGTCTTTTTGTGGCTAATAGCTCATTTCTTTTTATCACTGAGTAATATTCCACTGTATGGGTGCACCATGGTTTGTTTATCATTTCACCTAGAGAAGGACATCTTGGTTGCTTCCAGTTTTTGGCAATTATGTACAGAACTGCTGTAAACATTCATGTGCAGTTTTTTTGTGTGGTCATCAGTTTTCAAAATCAGCTGGATAAATACCTAGGAGTACAACTGCACAATCGTATGGTGAGCCTATGTTTAACTTTGTAAGAAACTGCCAAACTGTCTTCCAAAATGGCTGTACCATTTTGGATTCCCGCAAGCAATGAATGAGAGTTCCTGTTGCTCACGTTAAATTTTATGCAGTTAGTTCTACCTCACCTTCTTCCACAAATTATTTGTGGCAACTTACCAAAATGTAGACAATATTGGATAAAAGAAAATCGTTGAAAGAACCAGGGAAAAGGGAATTTAATAGAAGACTAATGCAGCAATGGTAAGACTGACATGTAAGTATGTACGCCATTGGATCCTGTACAGTTGTTAGAGGCAGGCCAGAGATGGGACTCAGAGGTTCTGCATGTCCACAGAAAAAGGACATTGTAAGGTTCTCCAGCGCTTTTTTTTTTTTTTTTTTTGGTATATTTTGTCTTATTACAAGCACAGTTTTTCTTGAATTATAATCCTGAGACAAATCCCGGTTCCTGATAAAGATGATACAGTGAGCTAAATGGGAAATAAGTGTCATGAGGAGTTTCACACAGATCCCCTCAATGTAAATTGCTAGCACAATCCCAAAGTACAATGCATTAAAAACAATTCTATGAACCATCAAAAGGTTTTGGTTCACCTGAGTACACAGGCCCTAAATCGTCTGGCTTAATTCAGGTAGCATTTAGGCCATCTTTTCCCAGATGGTAAGTAGGTTTCAACTCGTATGTCAACTCCAAGCTATCCTAGTAGGTACCTGAATAACTATGTTGAGTTTTGTGGCTATTCCAGACTCAGAGGGGGAATGTTCTTTGATTAACAATGTCTGTGGTAGCTACAGGATGGGCAAATGGCCTAATGCAGCTGCAACAACCTACCTTACACCTGATTTGTAGAAATAGAGGTCTTTCATGCAGGACTTTTAGCCAGTTGCCCCAAATCAACACTTCTCATTACAGAGCTTTTGATGAGTATTGGAGAGGAGAGGGTTGAGACCCCTCTCTCGCTCTGTCCTGGCCACGCTGGTCTTTCCCTATTCGTTCCTACGTCAGAACATTTTCCTTTGCTCTTCCTCTTGTCTGCACCACTCTTTGCTCTGATCTTTTAAAGGGCTTGGTCCTTCTCATCATTAAGGTCTCAGATAAAATGTCCACTTCTTAGAGAGGTCTTTCCTCACAATCACATCTGAAGTTGTATCCAGGGCTTCTCAACCTATACTCTGCACGCAGATCACCTGGGGACTGCCTTGCCAGGCAGACTCGGACTAGTAATTCTGGGGTGTGGCCTGAGAGTCTGCATTTCTAACAAGAACTGCAGGGATGCAAGCCTGCTGTTCCGCAAAGGATACTCTGACTCGAGCCCCACAGCCACACCCCCTCAATCTCTGCCACGTTATCTGTCTCCTTTTCTTCATGGCCTTCTTCACAAGTTGAAACAATTGATCTGTTTGTGTATTTGCTAGTATGTTGGTTGGTTGATCTGTTTACCAGAATGTAAATTCCACAAAAGCAGGGATTTCTGCCCAGCACTTAACACACTATGTGGCAAAGGGTAGGTGCTCCATAATTATTGTTGAATGAATGATGTTGTTCAAGATTTAATGACTACAATGTGAACTATGGTCCATGCTCAGTGGCAAAGCCCCAGGATGTGTTTATCAATTGCAGTGAATGTGCCACACTAATGAAGGATGTTCATGTGGGAGTGTGTGGGAGGTGTGGGGAGTGGGGCATATGGGAATCCCTATATTTTTTGTGTAACATTTATGTAATCTAAGTATCTTTAAAAAAAATTTTTAATAAATAAATAAATAGAAAAGATTTAATGATTCCTTTATCCCTTCAGTGCCTATTTACTGTCTGCTTCAGTGGTACTGGTCCAGGCTGAAATAAGAAGCTTGAACTAGAATGTAAATTTAATATGCTAATAAGTGCAGTGATTAAATAGGATAACATGTTTTTTTCACAGCAAGGATTTCTTTTTTGTTTAAGATTTATTTTTATTTCTCCCTGTCCCCCTCATTGTTTGCGCTCCCTGTCTGTTCTCTGTTTGTCTTCTTTTTAGGAGGCACTGGGAACCAAACCTTGGACCTCCCATGTGAGAGGGAGGCACCCAATCACTTGAGCCACCTCTGCTCCCTGATTGTTGTGTCTCTCATTGTGTGTCCTTGCTGTGTCTCTTCATTGTGTCACCTCGTTGCATTATTTTGTTGCATCAGCTCGTCGCGCCAGCCTGTTGCATCAGCTCTCTGTCTTGCTCTTCTTCTTTAAGAGGCACCGGGAACCTAACCCGGGACCTCCCATGTGGTAGGCGGGCGCCCAACTGCTTGGGCCACATCCGTTTCCCAGCAAGGATTTCTTCCCAGCAATGAGTTGCTTTTACTTCTGCTTCAAGGTCCTTTTCTCTTTCTAGACTGGTAACAGGGTGTGAATTGATACATTATTGTGTCCCTTGTGGCAGGACACATTTTGAGTAATATTAATATAGGAGTAGAAAGCTTAATAAGATATATTTTCTACCTTCAGAAAACTAATAGGCAGGTAAGAGAAATACACATTTAAAGGCATAATTACATTTTTTGTTCATATGCTATAATAATTATGGTAGATACAGGGAATTGTGGGAGAGAATAGTGAAGGGTGGGAAAGAATGGAGAATTTTGTAAGAGAAAGGAGGACTGCAAAAGAGAATGGGGAACTATGGGCTAGATCAGGAAATTGTGTGAGAAAGCATAACTGTAGAAGAGAACAGAGAAGTGTGGGAGAGAATGGAGAAATTTAGGAGTAAAGGAACAATTGTGGGAAGAAAAGAATTGTGGGATAGAAAAGAGACTGATGGGTGAGACAGGGAATTGTGGTAGAAAATGGAGAATTGTGGGAGAGCACACCTGCTCCCCTCCTGGGAGGGCCAATCGTCTTCCACACCCATACCATTCTCCATGGCAACACCCCTCCCACCATGGCCATGTCCCTTTCCTCACCTGGTCTTCATCCTTTTGTTTAGCCACACCCCTTCCCTGCATCCATTCAAACCATATATATGCACTATGTTCCAGTGACTAATTAAACAAGACTCAAGGAGCTTACAGCCTGGAGTTGCCCTAATTTGTGTTTGGAAGGGGCAAAAAAGGATGAGAAGGTTTAAAAGGTGCGGTAAGGGCTTACTAGGTGGAAAAGGATTTTGTAAGTTCAGGTTTCCATGATCCAAGTAGCAGGACTATTCTTGGGCAGCAAGCACAGGAAGCCCCTTTTATAGTACTTACTACAGTCCTTTACACAATAAAGTCTAAATAAATCTTCATTGAATATATGCCCTTTTCACTGGTGTAGAGGGTTACGATTTTCTCCTCCATAGCAGTAAGACTGACTCTATGTAATTCTTCATATGCTAGCAATATTTTATGATCACATATCAGTTTCCTTCTCTTCTCTTCCCACCCTCCATCCCACTTCCGGCTTGAATACAAGGAGTATTCAAAATGTTGAGCTAGAAGGAACATAGAGAAATGAGCAAGTTTCAACAGAACTTTTATCAAGCTCATCCTGACCATGAGAATTGTGCCTCATTTATATAAAATGTTTCAACTGTTAGTCACTTCTGAAAAAAATGAACACACAGGAGATGGGAACAAATAGAGCCTGTATAAGTTACTGCAATGATTTATGTAGTTAGTTATACCTCTCCTCTTCCACAAATGATTTGATGCAGCTTACCAAAATAAAGACAGTCCTGGACAAAAGAAATAGTTGAAGGAACCAGGGAAAGGGGGACTTAGCAGAAGGAGAGTAAGTAACACAACCAATGATGAGAGTAACACTTACAAGCCACTGGATCTTGAGTAAGGAAGGAAAGTACCCTTGTTGGAGGCAGGCCAGAGATTTGACTCTAAACTTCAGAATGGTCATAGAAAAGAGGTCATAGCAATAATTTTAAGATTTTCCAGTGTTCATAAGATAAAAACCAACCGGATTTTTTGTTTGTTTTTGAGAAGCACATTTTTTTTTTTCTTGATTTTTAGAACCTGAGAGAAATCACAGCTCCTCATAACAATGATGCTGTGACCTAAGTGGGAAACTAGTGTGGGAAGGAGTTACACACAGATCCCCTCCATGTAAACTGTTGCCACAATCCAAATGCATGGCAGCAATTTGCTCAACCATCAAAATGTTCGTGGTTAACTGAGTGCATAGGCCCTCAAAGGTCTTGCTTAATCCAGGGTAGCAATTAGATCAATGTTCTAAGTGGCAAGTGGGTTACTGCATGCATGTCAACTCTGATCCATTCATCACAGCTGCCTGAGTAACTGAGTTCAGAAATTCTGTGGCTGAGTCCAGGCTCAGAAGGAAAAATTCTGTGAAACATTAGCAATGTCTGCCGTGGCTGGAGGATGAGCAAGAGGCCACGTGTGACAATCTATTTGGCATCTCTGATGTGTAGAAATAGAGGTCTTGCTTGCAGGTCTTTCAGCAGTCTTCCAAAAACAACCTTTGTAGAGAGCTCAGTGTCATTGGCACTGGTCAAAACCGAAGGGCAGAAACTCTGAGATGTTGATTAATCACATGCTTTGTATATCAACCAGAAGGAGGGTTCTGTTTTGAAAATGAGTTCATCTAATTAAAATGGTACATGGCCATATGGCCCTTCACCGCTTTATAAAGGCGTCAAAGAAAATACCTACAGGATGGACCAAACGTGACCGGGTGACCTCCAGATGGCAGCCCCGTAGGCAATTAAGGGCCAAAATTTCCTACCCCACAGAGCATAACTGCAATACTCTTAGTCTAAAAAAATAAGCATTACCTGCTAAGACCATGAAAAATACTCTCACTATAATGCCCAAGGAACGATGTAAACAATTAAATATCTGGAACAAATATCAGATGGCTCAGTACAGTATTGCTTTTACTCTATGGGACTCCTGATGGACTGTTGGTCTTCATTCAGAATAAGACGCACAGATACACATGCATTCCGTTTAAGAAACTGCCCTTTAAATTCTCTTGACATTGAGAAAATTACACTCACTCAGTTTGTCTGAGTTAATTTTTATTTCCAAGCAGTAGTGATTAACTGTCCCTGAAATAAAAAGAGTTACTCTGTAAAAATAAGTCAAAGTTCATAAGAGTTGTGGCTGTTGCTTAATCTACAAAATATGATGAGCCCTTCCAACATCCTAGTTTCATAAGACTTTCTCACCTTAAAACAGGGCATAAAGTATGAAGGTGGGAGCAAAAATGTTCCAAAGCCCAGGATTCCTTGTTTATCACAGATCCTGGAAGTTGTTTTTCTCTAGCTAGGAATGGCACAAATGTAATGTACCGCAAGACACTCCATTCCCAACAATCTGGAGCTTCTTAGAACTCCAGTTTATGATTCGAATCAGTCCATTCAATTTAATTCAACAATCAAACATCCCTGGGCTATGAGAAATGCAAAAACGAACCAGATATAGCTCCTGCCCCCCAGTAAGTACATAAAAGTAAATCAGGTTGGCAAAAGACGCACCTAAGAATGTGAATAATACTATACAGTGTCTTAGTTTCCAGGCTGCTATGACAAATACCACACAATAGATCAGATTAAACAATGGGCATGTATTGCCTCACAGTTTCAGAGGCTGGAAGGCTTGCCATCTCCTGGGGTCAGTCGCCTTTTGGCTGGCTGGCAAGTCTTGGCTTCTTGTCACGTGGCAATGTCCTCTCCTTTCTCTTCTGGGTTCCAGTTCCACTGACTTGCAGCTTCTGCGCCTCCCTGTGACTTTCTCTTCTTGAAGCCTCCAGTAATGGGATTAAGGCCCAAACTCATTGAGGTAGGCCACACCTTAACTAAAAATCACATCTTCGAGAGATCCTATTTCCAAAGGCTTCACACCCACAGAAATGGATTGAGGTTAAGAACATGCATTTTCCTGGGGTATATAATTCAACCTACCATATACGGGAATGAAGGAGAAGGAGAAAATAAAAAGTAAGTGGATTCAACAAGTAAATCATAAACCTCTCAAACAAAAGGAAAAGAAAAGAAAGGTAGGTCCAAGGCGATCACTGAGTAAATGGCTGAGATGTTTAAAGGTAGAAAATGAAAGCTCATAGTATTCAAGTTAGGGAAATTGTGTGGGGAAAAAAAACCACACAAACAAAGAGAACAGAAGTAGGAAAGGCAAACAAACCTACAGGGCCTAGCTGGTGGAATGGGTCCCAGGGTAATTGGAAGGGGCTTTTAGTTTAGATGCCTCTGAACAGCCAAACTGAGTTCATATCCTGGAGTCCAATTAATGTAAAACCAAACACTTTGGATTCTCTTACACGGGGACAGGAGTCTAATGAGTATCTTAATGTGGGAATGATGTCAATGTAAGTGTCAAGGAGAAGGAGGACAATGGAAGGTACGAAGGGCATTCCATGACAGGGGTTAGATATGCTGGTATTTAGTAATCATTGCCTTGATGATGCCTTCATCTGGACTTCTCCTAGCCTCAAAACCATGAGCCAGTAAATTCCCATTGTTTAAGCCAGTCCAATACTAAAACATTTATAAATAGGATCTTCAAAGATCCTATTACTATGAGGTCAAATTGAATCAGGGCCTTAATCTAACATGACTAAAGTTGGTATAAGCCAAGGAAATTTCTATACAGTAGGTAGAGTGAGTAGGTGACAGAAGGAGACAGACTGTGGCAAGACACCACCAGAACGCTACAGACTTCAGAGAAAGCATTATCTGCTGATTCCTTGATTTTGGACTACTAGCCTCCAAACCAAGACAATAAATTCCTGTTGTTTAAGCCAACCAGGCTGTGTTCTTTGTCACAGCAGCCCTGCCAAAGTAAGACAGAGATACAAAGTGAGATTTTGCATGAGGACTGGTCCTCAGCTCACTTGGATGAGGCCCAGGTGAGCGGTCCTGTGTCCAGATGCCACTAACCCTTGAGGTTACCGTGATGGCTCCTGCCTAGCAAGGCCCTTCCTTATACTCAGATCATGTGCTACCCAGCTTCTAAGAAGCTTGACAAATGCTGCTCTTACTTGAGCGGCTTACTCATTATAAAATCTTAGTTAAAAAGTAGTTGTTAAGAAGATCCCATGCTCAATATGGGCAAACCTACGATAAGGCGGAAGGGGGTGTTCAGGCAGTGGATGGGGTGATGTTGGTGCAGGGATGTGAGGGGGGCCGACGCTGCTTGAATGTGAGGGGAAGTAGGGTGGGGGGTTGGGTTGGACTATCCATGGAACTGGGGGGGAGGGCTGGAGGAAGGAGCAGGTGAACTCTGGGCATTTTCAGGTCTGTGGTTAAAGTTACAATGGTGGGAATGTTCTTTTGGCAAATAGGGCAGGGCAGGGTTACTGGGGCAGGGCATTGGGGATGGGGGATATGTGGGATAGGGCACACCTGGGGCAGGCTTCTATGAACTATGTAAGTGTTCATCTTGTCACAGTGTGTTATCTCAGTGGGTGGAGACCCACACATTAAACAAGAAAATATTCAACTCCCATCCTGAGGACTCCTGCTATGTTCTCAATTAGAGGGGCAAGAATCCCTCGTGAAGATAGGCAGTGCCTACTAAAAGAAAACATACAAATATGTCAAGCCCTCAATATTAATACATGTAACTATGAACCTTATTTTTCAAAAAGTGAAACTTAGTGGTTACCATAGGTCCCAAGGGGAGGGGGAGGGAAGAATAGAATAGATAGAACATAGGGCATTTTTAGGGCATTGGAATTGTTCTGCATGATCTTGCAATGACAGATACAGGACATTATAAATTTTGTCAAAACCGATAAAAGTGTTTGGTGCAAAATGTAAACCATAATGTAAACCATTGACCATGGTTAGTAGCAATGCTTCAATATTTGTTCATCAATTGTAACATGAGTACCATACTCATGTAATATGTTATTAATAGGGAAAAATGTGAGAAGGGCAGGGGGTGGGATATAGGGGAATCCTCTATATTTTCTATGTGACTTTTCTGTAACCTAAAGCTTCTTTGAAAATAAAGTGAAAAAAATAAGACACTGAGGGAACATACAGAAGAAATTGTCACTGTACACAAATAACATATCTTACAGTGATGAAAGACACAATGAAAAATTGTTTTAATTTTACATTTTTATTTTTGTATTTTATTTGTTATCTTATTATTATTATTATTTTATTTTTTGGCTTTGTTTTGGGGGAGGTTTTGGATTGCAGAAGGGTCACAACTGTGGCAGGGGAGGATCACTGGTATGGGGTGTTGGTGATGAGGGGAGGTGTGGGAAGGGGGTGCACCTAGGACATGCCTTTATGGAATATGAATATGTTCAAGTGATCATGGGGTTTTGTCTTGGTGGGTAGATACCCACATAATAACCAAAAGAATATTGCATTTCCATCCTGGCAAGTCCTGCTACATTCTCTAACAGATTGGCAAGAATACCTAGTAATTGAAACTTAGCCTAGTATTATAGATTGCCTAAGAGTTACCTCCTGAGAGCTTCCTTGTTGCTCAAATGTGGCCTTTCTCTGAGCCAAACTCAGCCTATAAACTCACTACCTTCCCTCTGGCATGGGACATAACTCCCAGGGATGAGACTACCTGGCACCGAGGGTTTATTACCAAGTACCAACTAGTGATGCAGTTGGAAAAAGATCTTGACCCAAAGGAGGAAATAGAAAATACAAATGAGTTTTTCTGGCTAAGAGATTTCCAAGTAAGTCAGGAGGTCATTCCAGAGGTTACGCTTCTGCACATCTCAGCAAGATCTCATTGACTTCCACAGTAAATGGTGCCTCAAGCAGGGGTGCTCCTGAGGGCTCTAGAGACATCTAGATACTATAGGCAGGGCAGACAATCTCAAGAATTCAGCACCCTGTCAGTGGGCCTTACCTTGGAATATATATTCCCCAATGTAACAGAGTTAGACTCATTTATAATTTCCCTACACATGGCTCTTCTGCCTCTTTTATTTGAACCTATAATTAGCACTATGCTCATTAAATATATGTCCCAGAGACTTAAATCTTCAGTCTGTTCATATGCTGGTTGAGCCCTGAATCTCAGCAGTGTTGCAACAAAAAGATGATGACGGACAACTCCCATCCCCAAAAAACAGAGAGTATCTACAACTGCAAGCAAGACAGCTCCATCCATCTGCCCCATGGGATCTAAGCCCCCTCTCAATGAGAAACAGAGTGGGCAGCGCAATCCCCAAATCCTCAAGACTGAGGAATGAACAAGCACAAAGGACAAATGCAACTATGGACTAAAGTAGACTTATCATTATTCTAGCAGTGGAAGAATTTGTATCATTGATATAAAGGCAGTGGCCACCAGAGGTTCTGAGAGGAGGCAGAGGGAAGAATAGGTATAACATGGGCATTTTGGGGACATTGGAATTGTTCTGCATGACATTCCATGACAGATACAGACCATTATACATTTTGTCAAAACCTATAAAAATGTGTGGTGCAAAGTGTAAACCATAATGTAAACTACTGACCACGGTTAGTAGCAATGCTTCAATATGTGTTCATCAATTGTAACAAATGTACCACACTAATGAAAGATGTTGTTAATGGGGAGAAGTGTGGGAGGGGGAGGGGGTGGGGTATATGGGAATCCCCCTATATTTTCGATGTATCATTTATGTAATCTAAAGCTTCTTTAAAAATCAAATTAAATTAAATTAAAAAAGAAGATCCCAACTCATATATTAAGATATTTTCAAATAGTATAATCAATTATGCTTATGCCCTAGTTAAGCCTTTTGAAATCATGCGATACATCCAAAGCTACACAAACTCCAATATTCCATCAACAATTCAAAATTTAACATTATTATGACAAACAACCATTGAGCACTAATCACGTGCAAGGGCCAAGCATCAGGCATGAGGGCCAGAGAGTGAATGGAAGACACAGTGACACTGGCACTGCACATGCATCTAAGTTAAAGTGGTTATCAAACAGCCCCCAATTAATAAACTAGAGGATGCTGCAGAAGAGCAGAGGCTTCAGGGCCCCAGTGGGGACAAATAGTGGGGAAGAGGCAGCTTCTTCCCTGTTGTGGATTGAATCAAGCGCCCCTGAAGAGGAGTGTTCAGATTCCAATCCCTGGTCCTGTGCGTATGAACTCATTTTGAAAATAGGAACTTTGAAGTTGTTATTGGTTAAGGTATACCCAAACTGAATACAGGTGGGTTTTAATCCAATATGGCTCAAGTCTTTTTAAACAAAGATATTGGACAAAATAGGATAAGCCATGGGGAGAAGCAAGAAGCTGGAAACAATGGAACCTGGAAGAGGAAGGTGAAGATGCCTCCATGTGCACTGCCATGTGACGGACTAGCCAAGGAACCCCAAAGATTGCCGGCCAGCCAGAAGATACTAACTCTGGGAGGAAGTAAGCTTTTTATCTGCTGAAACTGTGAGCCAATAAATTCCTGTTAAGCCAACCCTTTAATGGAATTTCCTTTAGAAGCTAAGAAACGAAAACACTCCGCAAACAGTATATGTGGGAATCAATCCACTAGTCCCAAGCCTAAGGTACTGCAAACAAGTAGTCTCTTCTTGTAAAGACTGTTCAATGCTATCACTCAATACTAAGATAAAATGTTTACTCAGGAGAAGTTTTGAGGGGGATAAAATCTAATTTTACGCTCCGCCTTCTCCTTTTCGCAATGTTGACGCAATCTATAAATAGTGGAACAAAAAAAAAAAAAAAAAAAAATCTAATTTTAAAATTACATTAAAAATTGAAACAAGATTTTCCCCAAGAGCCATAAACAGAAAAATAAAATGAAATTTTCATTAGGCAAGTAAGATAAAGTAGATGAGGGAGGGTAAAAATTAATCAGTTATAGTAACAATGACATTAATTGAGATTTAATTGGAAATAAGGGTTATGGGTTTGATTATTATACGTTCTCATTAGCCATCTTAATAAGAAGATAAATGAGCATATTGTAATAGTAAATTCAGAAAATGAAGCAAATGATAAATTATAAGCTTTACTATGATGAAAAATTATATATATATGTTTAGTGAAATATTATTTAGGTCTTTAATTTGTGCTTTCTTCCCCCTCCTTAGCTGAGTTAATGGAAATAACCCCAAATATGAAGAACAGGAGGTAAAAAGGGAAAGAGAAAGAGAGGAAATGTATAAATTGGTAAGGTAGGCTGATGGTCACAATATGGGGAAAACCTCCATAAGAATAGAGCTTTAAACAGCCAAAATGCTGTGCTAACCATAGAGGAAACCAGATTTTTACAAAGAGAAAAGAATCAAGTCCAAGTAAAACTTCATTTGCACAAGCAGAGGAAAAGGTTAAAAGCAAACTCTTTGCATCTCTTTCAATATAAGCATTGAAGTGTCCAAACTGAGAATTCTTCAATCTATACTGTGCACTAAGACAAGAAACTTCTTTGTGGCAGGCAAGACTGACCCCCATCATTGGTACCTAAGCAGAGAGAAAATTCACTACACATACATCTAGGAGGTTTTCCTCAAAACATGACATATGACTTATTTATTTACATATGTGAACAAGAAAAGTAATGACTCTGATTTCCCAAGGTGACAGTACCAAATAGTGTCTCCAGTAAAGTAGGTGCTAAACTTCTATTTCTAATATTGGGAAACTAGGAAGGAATACGTGATCCATTACCCAGAAGCCTCTGCACAATTAAAGTGGCACCATCAGGTTAAAACAGGGTTTCTCAACCACAGTGCTATTGACATGGAGGGCCAGATAGTTCTTTGTGGTGGGGGTGGGGGCTTCCTGTGCATTGTAGGAGGTTTAGCAGCATCCTTGGCCTCTACCCACTCGGTGCCAGTAGTGCTTTCCACCCCCTACTTACCCTGAAGTTGAAATGACTGAAAATATCTACAGATATTTCCAAATGTCCTCTGGCAGGCAAAACTGCCTCTGAATGAGAACCACTGGGTTAAAATATAATATGTTTTCACAAGAGGCAAAAATCTTTTGTCCCCATATACATCTTAATCCAAACTGATAATTTAAAGAGAATAGACTCATTTGTTAACTCTTAATTATTCTGAAAATATTGGACTAAAATATTGGACTGATATTGTTTATTATTTAGATATATCCATTTCATTCCAATTCAAACTATAAAAAGTATCACATTTATTCAAAAGTCTACAACTTTTATTGTAAAAAAATTATTGACGGAGTCATTTAATTAAGATGCTAGTTTAAAAAGTACAAGGATATAGTAGCGTTATTCACAATTGCGAAAAGATGGAAACAACCCAGGTATCCATCAAGTGATGAATGGAGAAAAAAAGTGGTGTATACACACGATGGAATATTATGCAGCTATAAGAAGAAATGAAGCTGTGAAGCATATGACAACATGGATGAACCTGGAGGACATTATGTTGAGTGAAGAAAGCCAGACCCAAAAGGACAAATACTGTATGAATGCGTTACTATGAACCAAATATATTGTGTAAACTCATGGAATTAACAACTAGAATACAGGTCATCAGAAAATAGAATGAGGGTAGAGAATGGAAAGATGAGCGTTAATCTGTGCAGAACTGGTAAAAAAGTTGTTCATAAATCTTTGGAAATGAATGGAAACGGTGAGAGCACATCATGGTATTTGTGACTAGCAGAGCTATTACATGGGTATGACAGTGGTTGAAAGGGAAAGTCTGAGGACATGTATATTACTAGAATGAAAGCTAAAAAATGTAACATGGGGCTGTATAACATAGTGAAACTTCATGTGAAATACGAATGTGGGTAATATTGCATATATAAGACTGTTTTTACAAAATGTAAACACAAATAAACTAGAGAGATGGAAACAGAATAGTCACTATGGATGGCAGGAGAAGCATAGCGAGATTGAGAGGTGACAAGTTTTTTTGTTTGTCTGTCTGTTTTTTATTATTATTATTATTATTGGAATAATGAAAATGCTTTAATAATGATTAAAGTGATGAATGCGCATGTGATTATACCAAATAGCATTGATTGTACACTTTGGATGGATTTGTGCTTTATTAATATGTATCAATAAAATTGATTTGTTAAAAAAAAGAATAAAAGACTAAAAAAAAAGTACAAGGATATTATTTTATAAAAGGTGCCCATGTTCAGCTATTAAAGGTTTCATTTGATTTCTTTCAATGTGTCAGATCCAGATGCAAGTTTCCAAAACCCCCCAAAATATAGAGCAACGTGGTATTTTAAGTGGTTTCACAGTTTACTGTACTCTATGCAGGTGCTGTGGTAGATTGAATTAAGATTGACTTAGATATGTTCTTAATCTTTTTTCCAGTGTGACCTCATTGTAAACAAGATCTTGTGAAGGCGGCACTTTTAGTTAAGGTGTGGCCCAATGAATGAATCCATATTAGTGGAGGCCTTATAAAGAGAAGAAACTGGGAGCCAGAAGTTGGAGAAGGCCACACAGGAGGAAGCTGGAAGTCAGCAGAAACTGAAGAGCAGACATAAGGAGAGAGAGAGATTGCCATGTGCCCGGAGACAGAGATACAAGCCGAGGAACTCTAAGGATTGCCAACTGTCAGCACCAGAATGCTAGACTGAGAAAGCAAGTCATCAATTTGGACTTCTACTCTTAAAACCATGAGCCAATAAATTCTTGGTACTTAAGCCAACCCATTGTGTGGTATTTGTCATAGCAGCTTGGAAAACGAAAACAGGTTTGCTAAAATTCCCGTTTTAGCTCTTGCTTTACTGTAGGTAAATGGAGTGTACATATCCTTACATGCTTTTACAACACCGATAAACTTTAAAAGGCATATTGTGTGAATCAAAAGAACAACATGTTTACTTTATGTGTGATCTCATATATTTTATTTACCATCTAGAATAGTAGATCAATAGTTATGTGCCAAGAAACTGCTTTTCAATCATGTTGTGGAGTTTTAAAAAAACAGGGAGAAATCAATTTCCTTTTCCTGTCTCAGGAGCCTTGGTGCCCTTTGGTGGTGATCATGGCAACAGTACCCTGAACTTCTTATCTATGTTCAAACTCTGAACATTTGGATGTAAACAGTAACATATTCAGAATGAGCAAAACTGCTTTATTTGTCCTCGTGACCACTGCTACTGGAAGGTAACTAAGTCCCCTAATGTGAAATTGCTGAAGTGAGTGTGGGGTGGAGCACGCTACACAGATGTTGAGTCCTCTGGAGGGTTAATACTTAAATCATCCATCCAAACAAAGAGTAAGTTTGTGCAAGATTTTATGCAAGATTTTGAAAAGTGGGGGAAAGTAAAGACAGTATGTTAAGAGGCAAGAACACTAATTCTATTTCTGTTTTCTACCTATTTTATTGAGCTACCTATCAAGGAACTTAATTATTAAAAATTTTTAGCACTTTCTACATGACACATACCCTGTGGTGTTTTCATATTTGAAGTCAAGTTATTGTCAATGTCTCATTTTTGTCATTAGTCCTTTAATCTTTTTATTTACCTGACAGGACCTATAAAAGTCTATATTTTTGAATCATGGCATTTTTAGCTGCACATTTGACAATTTCTTTTGCTGTGCTCAATCAGATCTAAGCATAAGAGCACATCAGACCATAGGAAGAAATTTGTTTTATCCTGATATAAAAACCTTATATCTCAAGAAAGTTTTCAGTTCATAGCCCTTTATATTATGATAGGTCTGTTTTAAAACAATAGGAAACACTTGCAGATAAAGCTTTTATTGTCAAAAAGGAAAATTACTCTGATAGTGCGGTATTCATTCATCATTATTTAAAAATGAATTCCATTAGATGCTTACTCAAAATCATAAGTAAATTATCTTTGGAGATTAATAGGTAAATTTTTAGGCTCTCACTTATAAATTCTAAGATTAGGAATGCATTAGTGTACCTGAGATTAATAAGAATAATATTTAAAATGTGATTTATACATATATACTTACAGTTAAATTTAAAAGAACTTAGAAATTTAGGGAAAAAACACTCTTCTAAATAAATACTGAGCTATAGGAAAAATAAACCTATTATTATAGACTAGCTAGAAAATAAGAATAATGAGATCAGTGTACACTTACATTTATGTCATGTGGCCAGAGCAGTACTCAAAGAGCAGTACTCAAAATTTATAGCCACAGTTGCTTACATTATTAGCAGAGAAAGACTAAACATAATTAAGTTTATTAGTCAACTCAAGAGTTATGAAAAAAATAATAAAATGAATATAAAGACAGAAAAGGAAGGATTTAATAAATGTAAATAGGATTGATGACTCAGAGCATAAAGAATAGAACGGAAAATTAAGTCCAAGAGCTTCTTGTTTGAGAAACAAACAGAAAAGAGAAAAACCTCTGGCAAGTCTACTGGAAAATGAGAAAAATTAGATATTCACTAGAAAATATAAAGGGAACATTAAAAACAAATGTGGGGGGGGGGGATATGGCTCAAATGGTTGGGCGTCCGTCTGCCATATGGAGGGACCTGGGTTCGATCCCCGGGACCTCCCGGTAAAATTAAAAATATATACATAGAAGGCACATGGGCTGCCAGGCTCTGTGTGCCGGTGAGCCGCCAGGCCCCGGGAGCCATGCAGCAGGATGATGACCTAACAGGAGAGAGACGCAGGGGAGAGACAAGACAAGATGCTCCAAAAGCTCTGAAAACCAGGAACCGAGGTGGCGCAGGTGGCAGAACACCTCTCTCCTACATCGGAGGTCTCCAGGATCGAATCCTGGTGAAGACTGGAGGAGGAGGATGAGAAGAGATGGCAGGAAACAGACACAGAGAATTGCCCGGCGAATGGACACAAAACAGCAAATGGGGAAGGGGGGGGGGTTTAAAATGGATAAAGTAAATAAATAAATATATATTTTTAAAATGTAGGTATTTTTTAAGAAATATTCTATAAAGCTCGTGAGAATACTAAAAACTCTGAATGAAATGAATGATTTTTTGGGAAATTTTAAATAACCAAAATGTACTCCAAAAGAAGTATAAAATCTGAAATAAATGACAATGGAAGAAATGAAAAGTTTTCACAGAACTCTTCCCCCAGACAATCATGGACCAGATTCTTCACCTGTAAAGTCTTTATTTCTTTTGCTTTTTTAGTATTTCTAAATATAGGAAATGTTAGAAATCTTTCTATACCATTTTCAAAGTGGCAATCTAATAACTGAAAAAGAAAATCTATAAGCATCAGCATCTGCAAAGTAACCCATATGCTATTCTTATGAAGATAGTTTAAAAATCCTAAGGAAAAAAGTAGCAAATTAAGTACAGTAGCATGTTAAAATAATCAAACTGAGTTTATCTAAGGGTTGCATGAATGTAAAGAAATGCATGAATACAATGCACCAAATGGTAAAAACTTTATGATCATGAGGAGGATTGTGGAAAGATGGCAGAATAGGGTGCTCCAGGAATCAGTCCCTCCACCAAAACAACTATTGAAATGGCAAGAACTATCTGAACCAAACACTTTGAAATTCCAGAGTCTAGGGGAACACTATGTAGCCTCCTTGGAGGAGTGGGAGGAAGAGGCTGGTAAATTGCAGTAAAGACAGTTGAGTTTCACCCTCCCTGGAGTGTCTGCCATCCCCCTTCCCCAGCGTCATTGTAGGCAGCAGTGGGGACTGGAGCTCATGCTCCTGGCTCAGCTTGCTGGTGACAAGTTGGGACATAATAAACTAGTCCTTCAAACTCTAGGGATGTATGGTTTGATACCAATCTCTACCTTTGATTAGCTACTTCAGATTACTGGGGGCCAGTTCTGAGGGCAGCCATTCTTCCAACTCCCTGGGGCAAAGGTGGCAGAGGAATCTTTAAGACAGTAACCTTCCTCAAAATTATGGAAAATAGTTAAAGGGCTGCATTAACCTGGTAAGTGCCAAATTAAGAAAAAGTTATAGAAGAAGCTCCTGGTGCCCCTACTGGCCCCTTCCCCATCCCCTCCACAACATGGGTGGAGCCAGCTTGTACTCCCGTTGTGGGTCTTGCCCTGATCCAGAGGGAGCAGAGTGGCCCCTGTGTGCATACATGTCAGTGCCAATCAATCAGGTAGAAATCTGAGAGACTGAGCTGGGGCACTTGTCTGGGGCTTACCTTCCCAGAGTTTGTACTGAGGGCAGAGAAGGTGCTTGCAAATAGCTAAGACAGTGTCAGAAACAAGGAAGTTGTAACAGCCTGGGGCAAAGGATTGTCTTCTTTAAGCCACTCAAGAGAGCACCCAGGAAGGAGAGGAGGTCTATTTCAAAGGGAATAGAGGGAGCCTTCACTCAAACTCCTGTAAACTGGAAACAGGGAATTCCCAAGGCCTCTATCAAGCACAAGCCCAGAAGAAGAATCAGGCTCCCCAGCTCCACATAGGCTCAGAAAAGATAAAGAGGACCTTGCACTTCCCATTTGCCTCAGGCTAATCTTTTTTATAGGAGGGCTAAGCTCTGAAGGAGACCACCAGCCAAAGCAGAGCCAATTTACAAAGAGAGTGAAAGGTGCTTTTTTGCTTTGGCTTGTTTGTTTTGATTAGCTCCTGGCATTCAAGAAAATCTGTCATATCACTAGCTGGATACAACCTCAAGGGACAGCCCAGGGACTAAATTCAAGCACTAACACTTTAAAATATTAAAAGGTACAGTGTGCAACAAAAGATTATAAGACAAACAAAGAAACAGGAAATGATGGCCCATCCAAAGGAACAAGATAAAAATCCAGAAACCATCAACAAAGAGGACCAGACTTTGGACTTACTGGACAGAGATTTTAAAATAATGATAATCAGTAAGCTCAAGGAGATAAAGGAAAACATGGAGAAAGAACTAAAAGATATGAGGAAAACAATGAATGAACAATATGGGAATCTCTCCAGAGAAATACTGGAGTTGAAGAACAAAATAACTGAAATGAAAATTTCCCTGGATGGTTTCAAGAGCAGAGTGGAAGTGGCAGAAGAAAGAATCAGTGAACTCAAAGACAAGACATCTGAAATGATTCAGGCTGTGGAGCAAAAGGATAAAAAAAAAACAAAAACAAAAACAAAAAAACGGAGCCTAAGAGACCTGTGGTACACCATCAAGTGTACTAATATATGCATTTAGGAGTCCCAGAAGGAGAAGGAACAGAGAAAGGGGAAGAAGAAATATTCAAAGAAACAATTGCAGAAAACTCCCCAAATTTAACAAAAGACATGAATATGTATATTTAAGAAACTCAATGAACTCCAAACAGGATAAACTCAAAAAGAACCATGACCAGACACACAGTATTGAAACTGTCCAATGCCAAGGACAAGGAGAGAGTTCTAAAAACTGCAAGAGTAAAGTAACGAGTTATGTACAAGGGAATGTCAACAAGATTATATGCTGATTTCTCTTCAGAAACTATGAAGGCAAGAAGTCATTGGTACAGAATATTTAAAGTGCTGAAAGAAAACAACTGCCAACCAAGAATCTAGCAAGACATTATTTCAAAAATAAGGAAGTGATTAAAATATTCCCAGGTATATAAAAGCTGAGGAGTTCATTATCATTAGACCTGCCCTACAAGCAATGCTAAAGGGAGTTCTTCAGACTGAAATGAAAGAACACTAGGCAGTGGATCAAAGCAGCATCAAGAAATAAAGTCCTACCTGTAAAGGTGATCATATGGGTAATTAAAAATGCCAGTGCATCTCACCCTGCAGCATGCCTACATCCATATCTGGGGTTCTGTACTATCTCTTTTATTTCTTAATAAACTCTTTACTCCCTTGCCTATCCTAAAAAAATGCCAGTAGTATTGTATTCTATTATTTGTTATATAATTCCACTTTTTCCTTCATACAGGTGCTAAAATGCAAATGTATAGAAAGTATGATAAATCGATGGTTTTGGACATACAATGTACAAAGATATAATTTGTAACAAATACAAAAAAAGGTGGGGGAATGGAGGGGTAGAGGAACAGTATATATGTATGCTATTGAAGATAAGTTGGTATCAAATAAAATGTGATTGTTATAGATTTAGGATGCTAAATTTTAACCCCATAGTAACCACAAAGAAAATACATAAAAAATATATTCAAAAAGAAATGAGAAGGGACTCAACATGGTACCATACAAAAATAAAACAAATAAATGTGGAAGTAGGCATTAATGGAAGAATTGAGGGTCAAAAAGGTGTAAGACTTACAGACACAAAATAGCAAGATGGCAAAAGAAAATCCTGCACTATCAGTAGTTATTTAAATATAAATGAATTAAATTTACCAGTCAAAGGGCAGAGATTGGCAGAATGGATACAAAAGCATGACCTAAATAAAGGCTGCTTGCAAGAGAATCAACTTAAATTCAAAGATATAAGTAGGTTGAAAGTGAAAGGATGAGAAAAAATTATCATGCAAGTAGGAACCAAAAGAAAATTGGGGTACCTATACTATTATCAGTTAAAACAGACTTTAAAACAAAAACTGTTATGATGGAAAAAAGGGTCATTATATACTGATAAAGGGGTCAATTGAACAAGAAGACTTAACAATTATAAATATATGCACCTACCAGAAGAACCCCAAAATATATGAAGCAAATATAAACAGATTTGAATAGAGAAATAAATGGCTTTATATTAATAGTAGGAGATTGATTTCAATACACCACTTTCAATAATGGATAAAGCATCTGGACAGAAGCTAAATAATGAAATACAAGACTTGCACTGTACTCTAAAAAGGCTAGATCTAACAGACATATATAGAACACTGCAAACAATAGCAGAATACACATTCTTCTCTAGTGCACATGGATCATTCTTCAGCATAGACCATATGCTAGGTCACGAAACAAGTCTCAATAAATTAAAAAATATTGAAATCCTACAATGTATCTTCTCCAACCACAATGGAATGAAGCCAGAAATCAATAACAGGGGGAGATAAGGGAAACTCACAAATATGAGGAAGTTAAACAACATATTCTTAAACAGCCAATTGGTCAAAGAAGAAATCACAAAGGAAATTAGGAAATATCTTGATGTGAATGAAAATGAAAACACAACACACCAACCGAACCTTATAGGGTGCAGAAAAGGTAGTATTCAGAGGGAAATTTATAGCTCCAAATGCTTACATTAAAAAAGATCTCAAGTCAGAGACCTTGCCTCAAAACTAGAGGATCTAGAAGCAGAATGTATTAATCAGCCAAAGGGGTGCTGATGCAAATACCAGAAATCTGCAGGCTTTTATAAAGGGGGTGGGGTATATGGGAATCCCCTATATTTTCAATGTAACATTTATGCTATCTAAAACTCCTTTAAAAATAGAGGGAAAAAGTGCTAAAAAATGAAAATGGAGATATTACTACCAACCCCACAGAAATAAAAAGGACTACAAGAGGATACCATGAAGAACTAACTGTACACTAACAAATTGAAGAGGAGGGAACAATCCCTAACTCATTCTATGAGTCAAACATCACCCTCATACCAATCCAGATAACGATGCCACAAGAAAAGAAAACTACAGACCACTATCCCTTTGAATATAGATGCAACAATCCCCAACAAAATACTAGCGAAATAAATCCAACAGCACATCAAAACAGTTTTACACCATGACCAAGTGGGATTTATCCCAGGTATGCAAGGGTAGTACAACATCAATTAATGAAACATATCACAATAAAAGAATTAAGGGGAAAAAAAACATATGATCATCTCTGTTGATACAGAAGAGGCATTTTACAAAATCCCAGCACCCCTTCTTGATAAAAACACTCAGAAAACTGGGAATAGAGAGAAACTTCATTAACATGATAAAGGGCATATATGAAACACACACCAGTAAAATCATACTCAATGGAGAAAGACTGAAAGCTTTCCCTCTAAGATCACAAACAAGACAAGGATGCCCACTGTCACCACTGTTATTCAACATTGTACTGGAAGTTCTTGCAAGAGCAATTAGGCAAGAAAAAGAAATAATAGGCACCCAAATTGGAAAGTAAGAAGTAAAACTTTCCCTATTTGCAGATTACATGATCCTATATACAGAAAACCCTGAAAAATCAACAACAAAGCTACTATAGTTAAAAACAAATTCATCGAAGTGGTGGGGTACAAGATCAATATGCAAAAATCAGTTGTGTTTCTATACACTAGTAATGAACAAGCTGAAGAAGAAATCAAGAAAAAAAACTCCTTTTACAATAGCAACTAAATGAATCATATATCTGGGAATAATTCTAACCAAGGATGTAAAGGACTGACACACAGAAAACTACAAGACATTGCTAAAAGAAATCAAAGACCTAAATAAATGGAAGGACATTCCAGGTTCATGGATTGGAAGACTAAATTTTGTGAAGATGTCAATTCTACACAAAATGACTTACAGATTCAACACAATTCCAATCAAAATTCCAACAGCCTTCTTTGCAGAAACAGAAGAGCCAATCATCAAATTTATATGAAAGGGAAAGGACCCCGAATAGCCAAAGCCATCTTGAAAAAGAAGAATAAAGTTGGAGGACTTACATTTCCTGATCTTAAAACTTTTTACAAAACAGTCATCACAATAGCATGGTACAGGCACAAGGGCAGACATATAGACGAATGGATATGAATTGAGAGTTCAGAAATCAATCTTCATGTTTGCAGCCAATTGATTTTTGACAAGGGTACCAAGTCCACTCAATTGGGAAAGAATAGTGTCCAACAAATGGTGCTAGGAGAATTGGATATACATATGAAAAACAATGAAGATGGACCCCTACCTAACACCACATACAATAATCAACTCAATATCAGTGGGCTCTACTTTAGAATCTGTGCTCCTGAGAGTGACAGAGTTGGACTCAAATAAGTCCTCCCTGCACATGGTCCATCAGTCCCTTCTATTCAAACCTGTATGTGATGCAGGAGTTTTTAGGTGTACTTCTAGAGACTGGAGCCTCTGGCCTACCTATGTGCCAGGTGTGCGTGGAATCTCAGTGGAGCTGCAACTCCTACCCTACAGCTCAGCGGACTCACCCAAGTCACCTGGCGAGGAGACGACGATGGGCAATGGCCATCCCAGGGAATGGAAAGAGCCTGCAGTTGAATGCAGGATCATCCCACCCACCATATCCATGGGATATAAGCCCTCTCTCACTTGGAGGTGGAGTGGACATCACTATCCCAGTCCCCTCAGGATTGGGGGAAGAGCTATGGACTAGAGTGGACTTAATGGTATTCTGTTGTTCACATATGGTGATTCTAGCAATGGAAGAAATTATAACAGTGAGGTGGAGCCGGTGGCCACTGGACGCTTTCGGGGCAGGGAGGGGAAGGGCAGTTGAAATACAGGGGCTTTTTCGGGACTTGGGGGTTGTCCTGAGTGGCGTTGCGGCGACGGATGTAGGCTATTTTAAATCAGCACACACCACTCAGAACTGTGTGGGAGAGAGTGTGGTCTACGATGTGAACTGTGGTCTATGGTTGGTGGCAAGGCCCCAGGATGTGTATGTCCATTGCGGGTGATGGGCCACACTGATGAAGGATGTTTGTGTGGGATTTTGTGGGAGGTGTGGGAGGTGGGGAGCATGGGAATCCCTGTAATTTCTGTGTAATATCTAGGTAATCTAAGCACCTTTCTATATATATATAAATATAAATAACATTTATGTAAGCAAATGCACATATATGCATATATATTTATATATCATTTTACAAATATTGGTATGAATTGTGAAAATTTTGATTTTTACCCACAATAAAAATAAATAAATAAATAAATAATCAACTCAAATTGATCAAAGACCAAAATATAAAATCCAGAACTATAAAACTCCTGGAAGAAAATATAGGGAACCTCTTCAGGACCTTGTGTTAGGCAATGGTTTTGTAGACTTTATACCCAAAGCACAAGCAATGAAAGAAAAAATAGATAAATTGGACTTCATCAAAATGAAAAACTTTTGCTCATCAAAGAACTTTATCATGATAGTAAAAAGACAACCTATTGAATAGGAGAAAATATTTGGAAACCACTTGTGGTGGTTTGAAGCTATATGTACCCCAGAAAAGTTTGTTCTTAAAATTAATACATTACTGTGAGTGTGGACCCACTGTAAGTAGGGTCTTTTGGGGAGTAGGATCTTAAGTTAAGATGTGACTCACCTATTCGGGGTAGGTCTGAATTCTCTTACTGGAGTCGTTTCTAAGAGAACAAAATTCTGGGGGCGGATGTGGCTCAGATGGTTGGGCGTCTGTCTGCCATATGGAGGGACCTGGGTTCGATCCCTGGGACCTCCCGGTAAAAAAAAAAAAAAAAAAAATATATATATATATATAGAAGGTGCATGGGCTGCCAGGCTCTGTGTGCTGGTGAGCCGTCGGGCCCCGGGAGCCATGCAGCAAGATGATGACGAAACAGGAGAGAGACGCAGGGGAGAGACAAGATGAGATGCTCCGAAAGCTCCGAAAACCAGGAACCGAGGTGGCGCAGGTGGCAGGACACCTCTCTCCTACATCGGAGGTCTCCAGGATCGAATCCTGGTGAGGACTGGAGGAGGAGGATGAGAAGAGATGGCAGGAAACAGACACAAAGAACTGCCCAGTGAATGGACACAAAACAGCAAATGGGGAAAGGGGGGTTTAAAATGGATAAAGTAAATAAATAAATCTTTTTTTAAAAAAAAGAGAACAAAATTCAGAAAAAGAGAGAGTAAGCCAAGGAAGCAAGAAGCCAAAAGTAATGAAGCCCAGTAGAGAAGGGAGAGATCAGCATTTGCTGCCATGTGCCTTGCCATGTGACAGAGGAGTCCAAGATCACCAGCAGCCAGTCTTCAGGAAGAAGGTATCATCTTGATGATGCCTTGATTTGGACATTTCCATGGCCTCAGGACTGTAAGCTTGTAAGCTAATAAATTCCCATTGTAAAAATGGGAAGCGGATGTGGCTCAAGAAGTTGAGCACCCACCTCCCACATGGGAGGTCCCGGGTTCAGTACCCAGTACCTCCTAAAGAGAAAACAAAACAAACAACGATCAGACAAAGAGCAAAGAAAATAAGCAGGGAGCAGATGTGGCTCAAGCAGTTGAGTGCCTGCCTCCCTCTCACATGGGAGGTTCCAGGTTTGGTTCCCGGTGCCTCCTAAAGAAAAAACAAACAGACAATGAGCAGACAAAGAGCAAAAAACAACAAACAGACAATGAGCAAAACCAACAAGCAAACAACAAATAAACAGACAAGGGAGCCAACTCAGAGGAGAAAAAAAAAAACTAATACATTTCATGGTATCTATTTTGAGCAGCTTAGCAATCTAGAACACCACATATCCAATAGGGGCTTAGTATCTAGCATATATCAAGAAATCCTACAACTCAACAACAAAAAGACAAACAGCCCAATTAAAAAACCACAGGACTGTATAACACAAACAGTGAACCCTATTGTAAATGGTGAACTATAGTTAATAGTACAATTATAAAAATGTTCTTTCATGAGTTGTAACAAATGTACCACACTAATGCAAGGTGTTAATAATAGGGTGGTATATGGGAACTCTATTTTATGCATGATTTTTCTGTACACCCACAACTTCTCTAATAAAAAAACACAAAATAAGCCTCTATGATCATATTAATAGATACTGAAAAGGCAGTTTATAAAATTTAGTATCACTGAATCATAAAAAGAATTTTTTTAAAACTAGAAATAAAAGGGTGCTTTTATCACAAGACATCATATTTAACAGTGACTCACCAGACTCCATGGAGTAGGAACATTCCCACTAGAGTAAGGAACAAGACAAGGGGTCATGTTGGTCTAACCACTTTTTCACCATGTTCTGATAGGGCCACTACAATGATATAAAACAAGAACAATAGGTATTACTGTCCAAAAGAAGGAGGGACTTTTAAAATTATACGTAGATGACATGAAATATAGGATTGCTTTCCAGGAAGATGCAAGAGAATAATCAAGTATAAAATTGAAAGGGAAACTAGCAACAGGAAAAGAGCGTGTGTGCATACACACATTTGTGCACAAAATTTGAGAGCAATGATCATTTCAGTAGAAAAAAGGGAAAAGAACTCAATAAGTAATCTACACAAAAAGAAAACAAATAGCTAATAAAATATAAAAATGTTTAACTTTTTCATAAAACTAAAAATTGCAAATCAAAGCAGTAATTAGATACTACTGTATATTTATTTTGCTAAGAGTTAGGTCAAGACACTTGCAAATGGACACTCATATCCTTCTAATAAATAGATATGCATGACACTTTTGAAAAGAAACTACTATGTATCAACACCTTACACTTTTGCCTAACTTTTGACTCCAAAGTTTAAAATTTAAGAGTTTATCCTATAAGGGTATTATCAGAAATAAAAGAGTTAGCTTCCAGAATATTACAGCATTGCTTACAATAGTAAAAAAAAGTAAAAAGGAAGTAAGTAATTGGGTTTAAAAGCATATGATAGATTCATAAAATGAGTGCAAAATTGGACAATCATTAAAATATATTATAGAGGAATAGTTAATGATGTGGAAAATATTCACAATACACTGTTAAGTTCAAGAGAAAAGGTGACAAAGATGTATAATAGCACGATCCCAGTATTTTTCTTAAAAGGAAGGCATCTGTATTCATACCCCACACACAAAAGAGACACATGGCTTAAGAGTGTGTTCCAAATATTTTAAAATATTAACAGTTATTAGCCATACTTTTCCCTTTTCGCTTCTCTGTATTTTCTATAGAGAACTATTGTGCTCCGTTTTTGATTGGTTGGGACGACAAATACTGAGAAATTATAATTCAAAAGAGAAGAGATTTTCTTAAATGCGTG